>WBZZ01003497.1:160000-162500 GCA_019918135.1 Paulinella micropora
GCCCAGTGGTCAAGTTCTACCATCTGGGCCCTGTCGCCAGTTCGATTCCCGTCGGTGCCACCAGTATTTTCATTGAACATACCGGTCTATTTCTGGACCAGTATTTTCATTGAACATACCGGTCCGTCTGGAAGTGTTGGAACTGCCCTTGCGGGGGTGTCATTAGAGCCTATCGTCAATTCTTCGTACTCCCCTCACGGGTGAGACGATGGAGGCGCATGTGCAGAAATGCATCAGCCATTGACAGAGAAGCACTATTATTATTATTATTATTATTATTATTATTATTATTATTGTTGTTGTTGTTATTATTATTATTATTATTATTATTGTTATTATTATTATTATTATTATTATCATCATCATCATCATTATCATCATCATCATCATCATCATCATCATTGTTATTATTATTATTATTATTATTATTATTATTATTATTATTATTATTATTATTATTATTATTATTATTGACACCGTGATAGCCCAGTGGTCAAGTTCTACCATCTGGGCCCTGTCGCCAGTTCGATTCCCGTCGGTGCCACCAGTATTTTCATTGAACATACCGATCCGTCTGGACCAGTGTTTTCATTGAACATACCGGTCCGTCTGGAAGTGTTGGAACTGTCCTTGCGGGGGTGTCATTAGAGCCTATCGTCAATTCTTCGTACTCCCCTCACGGGTGAGACGAGGGAGGCGCATGTGCAGAAATGCATCAGCCATTGACAGAGAAGCACTATTATTATTATTATTATTATTATTATTATTATTATTATTATTATTCAGCCCAATGGAATTACGGCGTTAAACTGTGATGCCAACTCAAAACCATTTGGTGGATGATGCTGGGGAGGAGGGTCGTTGGGCGCCTGTCGAAGATCTTAAACTCCGCTCTGCCGGTTGATAGCCCGTGGACCCAGCGGATACCAAATTGTTATGGGTGGGGTTTTGAGGTAGTTCAAGCAACCATGCTTGGTGTACGCACTTGCACATGCGGCGACGTTTTGCAAGAGGTTGTTGAGACTGCGGAATAACCTCGGCTTAGTGTAGTCTTGCCCTCAGGAGCTCCATCGGTGGCCCCTATAATCAGTCGAGAGACTGACTAGGTGGCGATGGAGCACCTCGAACAAGGGCATGGAGGCTCATGTCCGGAAATGGATCGTGCCATCAGCTGCATCAGTATGCCTTAGAGGAAGTATTATTATTATTATTATTATTATTATTATTATTATTATTATTATTATTATTATTATTATTATTATTATTATTATCAGTGGCACCGCGATAGCCCAGTGGTTAAGGTCTACCATCTGGGACCTGTCGCCAGTTCGATTCCCGTCGGTGCCAGTATTTTCAAAGGATATTTTCTTTGAAAGTATTGGTCTGTCTGGAAGGCTTGGAGCTGCCTTGCGGGGTTGTCAGTAGAGCCTATCGTCAAATCTTCGTACTCCCCTCGCGGGTGAGACGATGGAGACATGTGCAGAAATGCATTCGCCATTGACATTATTATTATTATTATTATTATTATTATTATTATTATTATTATTATTATTATTATTATTATTATTATTATTATTATTATTATTATTATTAGTATTATCATTATTCAGCCCAATGGCCTCAAGGCGTTAAACTGTGACGCCAACTCACAACACTTTGGTGGTAGATGCTGGGGAGGAGGGTCGTTGCGCGCGTAAAAGATCTTAAACTCCGCATATGCTGGTTGATAGCCCAGGACCCAGCAGACACCAGATTGTTATGGGTGGGGTTTCGAGGCAGCTCTAGCAACCGCGCTTGGTGTATGCACTTGCACATTCGGTGACGTCTTGCAAGAGGTTGCTGGGACTGCGGAATAACCTCGGCTTAGTGCAGTCTTGCCCTCAGGAGCTCCATCGGTGGCCCCGATCATCAGGCGAGAGACTGACACGGGGGGGTGGAGGACCTCGAACAAGGGTATTGGAGGCTTATGTCCGTTGAGGATATGCCATTAGCTGCATCAGTACGCCTCAGATATAGTAAATCTGCCTTGGAGTGTTGACTGTGACATATTTGAGGGAAACCCCGATGGAAAAACCTAGTCACACTTGCTAAACAGAGTTCCAGCCCAATGGCCTCAAGGCGTTAAACTGTGACGCCAACTCATAACCCTTTGGTGGTAGATGCTGGGGAGGAGGGTCGTTGCGCGCGTAAAAGATCTTAAACTCCGCATATGCTGGTTGATAGCCCAGGACCCAGCAGACACCAGATTGTTATGGGTGGGGTTTCGAGGCAGCTCTAGCAACCGCGCTTGGTGTATGCACTTGCACATTCGGTGACGTCTTGCAAGAGGTTGCTGGGACTGCGGAATAACCTCGGCTTAGTGCAGTCTTGCCCTCAGGAGCTCCATCGGTGGCCCCGATCATCAGGCGAGAGACTGACACGGGGGGGTGGAGGACCTCGAACAAGGGTATTGGAGGCTTATGTCCGTTGAGGATATGCCATTAGCTGCATCAGTACGCCT
>WBZZ01003498.1:2500-22500 GCA_019918135.1 Paulinella micropora
TCTATCTATCTATATCTATCTATATCTATATCTATATCTATCTATCTATCTATCTATCTATCTATCTATCTCTCTCTATCTCTCTCTCTCTCTCTGTCTCTCTGTCTCTGTCTCTGTCTCTCTCTCTCTCTCTCTCTCTGTCTCTGTTTCTGTCTCTGTCTCTGTCTCTCTCTCTCAATATATATATATATATATATATCTATCTCTATCTATCTCTATCTATCTCTATCTATATCTATCTCTCTCTCTCTATTTCTCTCTATTTCTCTCTATCTCTCTCTCTCTCTATCTATCTATCTATCTATCTATCTATCTATCTAATCTATCTAATCTATCTATCTATCTAATCTATCTATCTATCTATCTATCTATCTATCTATCTATCTATCTATCTATCTATCTATCTATCTATCTATCTATCTATGAACGAGCCCTGGCCCCGCCTGGTACTAGGGAGCTTTGGTATCACCTGTATCAGTCCCTTCCGTGCAAACATCACGGCTTAGCTGGGCATCGGGTCAATACTTTTCACAGACTTCCTTGGTTGACGAAATCAGAAGCTCCTTTTTTCTGGCATTAGTCGATATCTCATCTATCTATCTATCTATCTATCTATCTATCTATCTATCTATCTATCTATCTATACGATCTATCTATCGATCTATCTATCTATCTATCTATCTATCTAATCTACCTACCAGGTGCACCACGCCAGCTGGCGACGGGAAGAGTCTAACCTTGACCATCACCACCGCCACCACGGCGTACTCGGCGTCTCAATCATTCGCTTTCAGCTACAGAGCGCCCGATATTTCAGCTATATCCACGCTCACGGGCCCAACGCTTGGAGGAGGCGCGATCACCCTCACCGGGACCAACTTTGGTGTGAATCCACAGGTACTTACTTACTTACTTACTTACTTACTTACTTACTTACTTACTTACTTACTTACTTACTTGCAACTTACCAATCTACCTGCCTACCTACCTAACTGTATCTGTCAAATTATCTATCTATATAGGTCTTCATCGGAGGCGTGTCCCGTACCGCCACGACGACGCCCACGCACACAACGTACATCACTACCATCCCCGCAGGCCAGGGCACGGTGTACATTTTCCTCAGAGCCGCCGACCAGCAGAGTCCGGACTTTGCTTGGCAGTTCGTGTACGACCGCCCGGTTGTGTCGAGTCTGACTCCCAGCTCAGGCGAGAGTGCCGGTGGGTATCAAATCACCATTGCCGGCAGCAACTTCGGCACAAGCAACTCGATCTACTTCGGCGATATTTTGCTACAAGAGTCAAGCGTGGTAAGCCGAGATACAGTCAACCAGAATAGGATCGTGGTGCTGGCCCCTGCGGGCGTGGGTTCGACTTCTGTCACAGTCATTTGCTCGGGTCGTTCATCCTTGTCTGGAGATGGCTCAGCGTTCTCTTGGCTCGGACCCAGGCTTCTGTCCATTTTTCCGCTGGTTGGTCCAACCTCAGGTTCGACCACTTTGACCCTGAATGGGGTGAGCTTCTCCAGCTTCGTCTCGGAGGGAGCGGGCTATTCAGTGACTGTTGGAGGAGTCGCTTGTGCGTTGGGTGCGACCCCCTTCTGGAATGACACTCAAATCAGATGCACGGTGCCTGCCAACACCAACTTGTGGCTGCAACGTGTCGTGGTGGTGACGGTGGCCAACAAAGCCTCCACCGCCCGAAACACAGGCGGCCCGTTCAACTTTAACTACACTTTACCAGATGTGGCTACCATCACTCCACAAAATCTGAGCACGGCCGGCGGCGACCAAGTAGTCATTACTGGCTCGAACTTCGGCACCACTGGCTCGTTGCTGGTGAAGATTGGCGAGGCCGCGTGCAGCAGCGTCGTGATTGCAGCAGCACGAAATCAAATCACTTGCAACCTGCCCCGCGGGCAAGATACCGTGCCCGTGGTTGTCCAAGGCTCAGAAGTCGGTGTACAAAGCACTACCGCACTGACGTACACTTATGGCTCGCCTAGCATTACAACTGTATTGCCTAACAAAACAGACACGTCGGGGGGGACCATCGTGATCTCTGGATCGAACTTGGGCTCAAGCGGTGTGGTATACATTGCAGACAAGGTACACATATACATACACATTTTACATATAATATACACACATACTATACGTATATAAGTGCAAATACACATTTTACATATAATATACACACATACTATACGTATGCAAATGCAAATACACATACACACACACACACACACGTTTACAATACAAATACGTGTACAAACGCATGTAGGTGTGCACAGTCACGGGTCCTGGCTTCCAGGACACGAGCGTGACCTGCAGAGCTCCCTCAGGCGTCGGCTTTGGTCTGAACATCTCTGTCACCACAGGCTTGAAAAGCGCCAACAGGTCCGCTGCCTTCAGTTACAACCCCCCGAGACTTACTTCGAGCACACCCGCCACAGGCAGCACCAAGGGAGGTACACATACATACATACATACATACATACATACATACATACATACATGCATACATACGTACATACATACATACGTACGTACGTACGTACATACGTAACGTAACGTAACGTAACATTACGTAACATTACGTAACGTACGTTACGTAACGTACGTAATGTACGTACGTAGTACATACGTATGTACATACATACACACATACATGCATACATAAATACATACATATATGCATACATAAATACATACATACATACATACATACATACATACATACATACATACATAAACATAGGTTATGACCTAACGATTACTGGCGAAAGCTTGGGCACGACCACGGCCGTCGTAAGAGTAGATAACAAAGACTGCAGCATCGTCTCGCAAACCCACACCAGCATCAAGTGCAGAGTGCCTGAAGGGCGCAACACCAACCGTGTAGTGGCGGTGTGGGTAGGAGATCAAGCAAGTGCGACCAACTTGAGCTTCAACTACAGCGGACCGAGCATCACCTCTTGCCTGAACAACGTGCCCACCCTGGGCGGCTTGGTTACGGTACGTACGTACGTACATACATACATACATACATACATACATACACATACATACATACATACATACATACATACATACATACACATACATACATACATACATGCATACATAACATACCAATACATACATACAAGTATACGTATACGTGCGCAGATACTCGGTACGTCCTTTGACACTGATGGGCAAGTGCTGATCGGCGGTGTCAACTGTCCCAAACAAACGTGGACCCATGATCAGGTACATACATACATACATACATGCATACATACATGCATGCATGCATGCACATGCATACATACACACACACATACATACATACATACATACATACATGCATACATACATACATACATACATACATACATACCTCCGCCATGGAATGTCTAGCATCTATCGTCGCACATACATACACACAAATATACATACACGATCAGGTCACTTGCACCGCACCCGCTGGCGAAGGAGCAAGTCTCGACACAGTGGTCAGGGCCCTTCCGCTCAATTTGGTCTCAGCAGCTTGTACGGGCTTTAAGTACTTGCCACCTACGTTGGATGCTACCGTGACGTCCTCCGGAAGCTTCCCTACCATAGGCAATGTGCAGTTCACTGTCACAGGAGCCAACTTCGGCCTCAACCCTACGGTCTCACTCACTCACTCACTCACTCACTCAGACTCACTCACTCACTCAGACTCACTCACTCACTCAGACTCACTCACCCACTCACTCACTCACTCACTCGCCCACTCACTCACTCACTCACTCACTCACTCAGACTCACTCACTCAGTCACTCACTCAGACTCACTCACTCACTCACTCACTCACTCAGACTCACTCAGACTCACTCAGACTCACTCACTCACTCAGACTCACTCACTCACTCACCCACTCACTCACCCACTCACTCACTCAGACTACTTACTCACTCAGACTCACTCACTCAGACTCACTCACCCACTCACTCACTCACTCACTCACTCACTCACCCACCCACTCACTCACTCACTCACTCACTCACTCACTTACTCACCCACCCACTCACTCACTCACCCACTCACTCACTCACTCACTCACTCACTCACTCACTCACTCACTCACTCACTCACACTCACTCACTCACTCACACTCACTCACTCACTCACTCAGACTCACTCACTCGCTCACTCACTCACTCACTCACTCACTCAGACTCACTCACTCACTCACACTCACTCACTCACTCACTCACACTCACTCACTCACTCACTCACCCACTCACTCACTCAGACTCACTTACTCACTCAGACTCACTCACTCACTCACTCACTCACTCAGACTCACTTACTCAGACTCACTCACTCACTCACTCACTAACTCATTAAGACTCACTTAGTCACTCAGACTGACTCACTCACTCACTCACTCACTCAGACGCACACTCACTCACTCACTCACTCAGACGCACACTCACTCACTCACTCACTCACTCAGACTCACTCACTCACTCACTCACTCACTCACTCACTCAGACTCACTCACTCACTCACTCACTCACACTCACTCACTCACTCACTCACTGGCTCACTCACTCAGACTCACTCACTCACTCACTCACTGGCTCACTCACTCAGACTCACTCACTCACTCTCACTCACTCACTCACTCACTCACTCACTCACACTCACTCACTCACTCACTCACTCACGCACTCACTCAGACTCACTTACTCACTCACACTCACTCATTCACTCACTCACTCACTCACCCACTCACTCACTCACTCACTCACCCACTCACTCACTCACTCACTCAGACTGACTGACTCACTCACTCACTCACTCACTCACTCACTCACTCAGACGCACTCAGACGCACACTCACTCACTCACTCTCTCTCACTCACTGGCTCAATCACTGACTCAATCACTCACTCACTGACTCAGGTGTTCATGGCGTTCAATTGGAACGGCACAAAGAGCGCATGCACCAGAGTGGGCACCCCCACACACAGCCAGGCGGTGTGTACTTTGCCTCCCGGCCAAGGAAAAGTAGTGTTGTCGGTGAGTGCTGGGGGACAAGAATCCTTAAACGACCCCCCTGTTACCATTCAATACAATGCTCCCACCTTGACCTCAGTGTTCCCGACGACAGGTATATACATACATAGATATATATGACAATGCATACATAAATACGTATCACATATTCATGCATAAAATACATAAATAAATACATACATACATACATACATAGGCGAAAGCTCTGGAGGGACCAATGTGACATTGACATACATACATAGATATATATGACAATACGTACATAGATACGTATCACATATTCATGCGTAAATACATAAATAAATACATACAATGCTCCCACCTTCCTCAGTGTTCCCGACGACAGGTACATACATACATAGATATATATATGACAATACATACATAGATACGTATCACATATTCATGCTCCTGTTACCATTCAATACAATGCTCCCACCTTGACCTCAGTCAACCCGACGACAGGTTACATATATACATATATATATATATATATATATATGACAATACATACATAGATACGTATCACAGATTCATGCATAAATACATAAATAAATACATACAAGGCTCCCACCTTGATCTCAGTCAACCCGACGACAGGTTACATACATACATAGATATATATGACAATACATACATAGATACGTATCACATATTCATGCATAAATACATAAATAAATACATACAATGCTCCCACCTTGACCTCAGTCAACCGACGACAGGTACATACATACATAAATTATATATATGACAATACATAACATAGATTCGTTATCACATATTCATGCACAAAATACATAAATAAATACATACATACATACATAGGCGAAAGCTCCGGAGGGACCAATGTGACGTTGACGGGCACCAACTTTGGGATTATCCCGCTCGTGTTCATGAATACATTCCCCTGCACAGTGACTTACGTGAGCCCGCAGCATGACCGAATCTTCTGCACCACCACTTCTGGGTCGGGGCTGACGGTGGTGAAGGTGGAGGTGTCCTTGAGGGAAAGCACGTCGAACGTGACGCAGTACTTCAACTACGAAGGCCCACAAATCCAGGACGTACAGAAGGTCAGCATACATACATACATACATGCATACATACATACTTGCATACATACATAGATTGATATATGTATATAGCCGCTTCGGTGAGTTTCCCGAGGAGGCAGAAGAGGGAACATACATACCTCATACATACGTACACAGACACATAGACACATTCATGTGTGTGCATGTTGTATGCAGCCAAACGGTGCACCGACCAGCGGAGGTACTGTGATCACCATCATTGGGATTGGCTTATCTGGCGGTGTCGTCAAAATCGGCGGCGCTGAGTGTCCCGCCACGGGAACCCCCACTGCCACAGAGATCAAGTGCACGCTGCCAGTTGGCGAGGGAACAAAGAGCTTGACGGTGACGTCTTCTTCCACCAGCAATTCCTACAACTTCGTGTACGACTCGCCCGTGGTAAACAGCGTCTCGCCTCGCTCAGGGCCTACTCAAGGTTTACTCTTGATTACCATCAGAGGTGCCAATTTTGGGGAAGGATCCTCCGTGCGGGTCACCATCGGAGGCAAGACCTGCAGCATTCAGTCAGCCAACCACACTTTTTTGACTTGCTCCACGCCGGAGCTCTCTGGCCCTGGCGGCGGGCGCAACCAGAGCTTGGTGGTGAGCCTGGGCTCTGTGACGGCCACCCCGACTTACTTCACCCTGCTGCCACCTATTCTCAACACGTTAAACCCTGGCACAGGTCCTACCAGAGGAGGCACCACTCTCACACTGCAAGGGTCCTCCTTCGCTGGCTCGGGGGATATCTACGTGAACTCTCAGAAGTGCTCGCAAGGTTTCTTCCCCTGGAGTCACACTTCTCTCAAGTGCCTCTTACCTGCCGGCAGCGGCAATGTCAACTTCGTGGTTGTGACCTTCGGTGGAGAAGCAATCAGCAATAGTAGGCCCTTTCAATACAGTTCGCCGGCTATTGCCGCTGCAACGGCGCAGCCGCCGGGAGTTCAGCCAGCCACGGGACCTACTCAGGGCGGTACATTGATCACTATTACTGGTAGTAACTTCGGACCGAGTCAAGGAAGCGGTGGTGTCTTAATCGGAGGCTTGGCTTGCCCTCCTTATGCAGGTCAATGGGATCATGAGCGGATTGTGTGTACTCTCCCGTCGGGCGCTGGATCCAACCTGGAAGTGATTGTAAATGCCAACGGGCAGCAATGCGCGGACCATCGCACCTTCAGCTACGCCACACCAACCATTACAGCCTTGGTTCCGGATCACGGACCGACACCAGGACAGAACGTTATGACTATTTATGGCACAAATTTGGGAGGGAACCCAGCACAACTATCAGTTTTAGTTCAAAGTTTTGGTTACGCGGACCGAACCTGTGTTGCCTTAACCGCAGATCACTTCAACGCCACCTGTAGAATGCCTGCATTTTCAGGCGCGGCTCGCACCATTCGCGTCAGCGTGGCTGGATCTGGGTCGACCACGACTTACTACTCTTACGACAAGCCTGTCGTGACCAAGGTTGCTGGTTGCACAGCAGCTACCAACCCCAATGTCACCATCGACTGTATTGTGTCGGGCGGTACAAAAATTACCATCGCGGGGCAAAACTTTGGCGAGGTGGTAGCCATGGTGGAGCTGGTTGAAGTGGACGGCGTACCATGCACGGGAGTCCAGATGACAGTTCCACACACGCAACTCACTTGTGACACGCCTAGTAATCCCGCTGGTGGGTTCAACGTGCCGGTACAGGTGACCGTCAGTGGCCAGAAGGGCTCGTCTCCATATTTGTCCTACGCCGGGCCGGTGATCTACCCAGGCACGCTGCAATGTCAAGGCGCGACATGTGGCCCGACGGGAAACATCACTATTGCTACACCGACCAGCACCAACGTGGTTCAATTTCGTGGCAAGAATCTGGGACCTGGGGCTATCACTGTGAAGTATGGATTGGCTGCAGACCCTATGGCTTACTTTTCTTGCGGTTCGCCCTCAGTGACCGGAAGCAACCCTGACCAAACTTTGAGCTGCACCCTCAGTTCAGGGGTCGGCAAAGATCTGGTGTTCCAAGTAAAAGTGGGGCAGCAGACCTCACTCGCCGGCACGGACACCTTGAGCTACCAACCGCCTGATATTTTGGATAACACCATTCGAGTTCCTGGCGCTCCTTTGAGTTCTGAGGTGATCGGCACGAGTTCAGATGGACAAAACATCGAATTCGACGTAAACAGATTGGGCCTGTTCCCGCAACACCTTTCAGTCTACTACGGCTTGAATTCTACCAAAGGTCCCTTCAACAACAAATGCGACGTGCTGGCTGAAACTACTGCGACCACCGTGGTGTGCCGAACCCGTGCCTCCGCCATTGTGGGTCCATACATCTTCCGGGTGACCACTCTGAACCAAGATTCCGACCTGGGTAAGGATCTCTACTACTACCCGCAGCCTCCTGAGATCTACAACGTAAGTGGCTGCCCAGTCAACACGGGCGCAGCTACGTTCGACTGCCCGACCGCAGGGGGTCGTCTCATCACCATCCAGGGAGATTACTTCGCGACCGGGAATGGATCCACCACGGTCACCATCGATTCGACTCCCTGCCCTATCCAGTTCGTCGACAAAACCACGATCCGCTGCACGCTTGGGGAAGGCAAAGGACCGAAGCGTGCGGTGGTGGTCAAGGTGGGTGAACGGAGCTCGGAAAACGTACCAGCGGTGTCCTACAAAAAGCCTTTTATCACTTCGATCCGAGGTTGTGCCACTCTGACTGCGGGCAGCTCTATCACGGACTGCGATCGAGCAGGCGGGCAGACCATTACTCTGTCGGGGACCGACTTCGGAAAGAACCAAGCAGTAGTGTTTGTTGGAGGCAATTTGTGCACGAATGTCCAGCATACCGTTGGCCAAGAGCATACCAGACTAACTTGTGTCGTTCCTACGGGCTCGGGGATCTCTTTGGCTGTTCTTATGCTGCAAAGGCAGCCCAGTGAAGGCACCGTGACGCTCTCATATCTCGAATGCCCAGCCGGAACCTACATCGTCGGCAACGACTGTGCAAATTGTACCAGGGGCAGCTATTCTTCCTCCAAAGGAAGGCCGTTATGTTCCCAGTGTGAAGCAGGCTCATATGCAGACCAGAACGGAATGACGACGTGTCTCAAATGTCTGCAAGGCAAGGCGACAAGGCTGACGAGTGGAGCGACAATTTGCTTGGATTGTTCGGTGGGATTTTATGCCGAAGTATCGGGAATGGTCAACTGCGTGCAGTGCAAAGCTGGTACCTACCAGGATGAAACTGGGAAAGCCGTCTGCAAGTCGTGTTTGAAAGGCTACTACTCTGCTGCGGGAGTTTCAATTTGCACGGGTTGTACGCCCGGCCGGTATTCTGATACGATCCTGGCCAAGGAATGCCAACAGTGCCCCGCGGGGAAGTTCAATAGTGGCTACAACGCCAGCAGCTGCACCGCATGTGCTGCGGGGTCCTACCAAAATTTGGCGGAGCAAACCGAGTGCAAACTCTGCAGCAAAGGCTTGGCTGTTCAGTTCGAAGGGCAGTCGGGGTGCAAGGTGTGCCCTCCAGGCTTCTTCAGCAACGATACGGGGCTAGAGGAATGTATTATGTGCCCTGCAGGCAAAGTGTCTTTCGAATCGGAGTCGAACTACGGGGCGCAATCTTGTACTGAATGTTTACCTGGACGCAGCATGATCTTGCCAGGCCAGCCTGTGTGCCTGAGCTGTGCGCAAGGTCGCGCCGTCGACACGTTCGGAAGCACATCATGTACAATCTGCTCCAGAGGCTACTTCGCCACACAGGTCGAGCAACAGACTTGTGCTCCGTGCACAGCGGGATATTTTGCCAGCAGTCCTGGCTCGTTAGCATGCGATTCGTGTGAGGAGGGCCGGTATGCAAACACCTCCAGTGCGTACGAGTGCAAGCCCTGTGAGCTCGGACGTGCCCAAGCCTCGCGCTCGCAAAGCACCTGCGTTGCGTGTAACGCCGGTTCAGTGGCCGCCCAGCTGGGCTCTGCCTCCTGTGTCGAATGCTTAGCGGGCACCGCAGCCGGCGTGTCCGGTTTGTCCGAATGTGATCTCTGTCTAGCCGGCAAGTACTCCAAGCAGTCGCTGAACGCGGATGGTACAGTGAAAGGCCCTCTACAGTGCCTCAACTGCTCTGTGGGAACTGCGAGCTCGGCAGTACGTACGAGTAACCAGTGCCCGACGTGTGCGGCTGGGCGTTTTCAGAACCTGACCGGGCAACAGACGTGCGTGGCCTGCTCCCCTGGCTTTGCAACCTCTGCGCAGGGCCAAACCAGCTGCAGCGCATGTGCAGCAGGTATGATGTGTATGTATGTATGTATGTATGTATGTATGTATGTATGTATGTATGTATGTATTTTTGTATGTAGGCTACTACTCCCGATTCTTCGAGGCCAAAACTTGCGAACCATGCGGTGTGGGCTTCTACTCATCAACCTCAAACGCGACAGGGTGTACCGCATGCCAGCCTGGCTACTACCAGGGAAACTCTACAGCGCAGAGCTGTCTGCCTTGTAATCCGGGCTATTTCTCATCCAACCCCTCTGCGGATTCATGCCAAGCCTGTCCAGAAGGCCGCTTCAACGTCGGCTCGAATAATTACAATTGTACAGGTACACATCGTTACGATATTTAGACATACTTACATACTAATGACTTCACTTCTACTTTACTTACTTACTTACTTACTTACTTGCTTACTTACTTACTTACTTACTTACTTACTTTACTTACTTACTTACTTACTTACCAGATTGCCCTGTGGGACGTGGGGGGACTTCTACTTTACTTACTTACTTACTTACTTACTTACTTACTTACTTTACTTACTTACTTACTGTACTTACTTACTTACTGTACTTACTTACTTACTTACTTACCAGATTGCCCTGTGGGACGTGTGCAACCTGACTTACTTACTTACTTACTTACGTACTTACTTTACTTACTCACTGTACTTACTTACTTACTTACTTACCAGATTGCCCTGTGGGACGTGTGCAACCTGACTTACTTACTTACTTGCTTACTTACTTACTTACTTTACTTTACTTACTTACTTACTTACCAGATTGCCCTGTGGGACGTGTGCAACCTGACTTACTTACTTACTTACTTACTTACTTACTTACTTACTTACTTACTTACTTACTTACTCACTTACTCACTTACTTACTTTACTTACTTACTGTACTTACTTACTTACTTACTGTACTTACTTACTTACCACATTGCCCTGTGGGACGTGTGCAACCTGACTTACTTACTTACTTACTTACTTACTTACTTACTTACTTACTTTACTTTACTTTACTTTACTTACTTACTTACTTACCAGATTGCCCTGTCGGACGTGTGCAACCTGACCCTCACCAGACCAGCTGTAACCTTTGCGGTCTCTGCCTCCTATTTCTTTTCTAAATATCTATCTATCTATCTATCTATCTATCTATCTATCTATCTATCTATCTATCTATCTATATCTATCTATCTATCTATCTATCTGTCTGTCTGTCTGTCTGTCTGTCTATCTATCTATCTATCTATTTATCTATCTATCTACTTATCCATCTATCGATCTATCTTTAGGACCAGGCACTTACATTGCCGAACCTGGACAACTTGCCTGTCTTGACTGCATCGCTGGCCGCTACAGTAATCTGACCCAAAACGACGTGTGCAAGTTATGCCCCAAGGGAACTAAATCCAGTGCCAGCAAAATTGTTCAGTGCACCCCTTGCGGCGCAGGGTTCTATGCTGCAAGTGAGGGCCTCATCTCCTGCACGCCTGCGCTGTCGGGACAGTACGTATCAGGCCAAGGAGCAAGTACGTTCGAGCTTTGCACCCCGGGCACGTACCAGGACCAGGCGTCCAAGACAGGGTGTAAGAGCTGTGCGCAAGGCAACTTTAGTACGAGCAGCGGTGCTTCGGATTGCCTCCTATGTCCTGCTGGCCGCTTCAGCAACGTATCAGGACTGGCGGTGTGCTACCCTTGCGAGGCTGGTAAGAAAAGCCAAGTGGGAGGTTCTTCTAGCTGTGTCGACTGCTCCCAGGGCTACTTCTCCAACGCTGCCGCATCTATCGATTGCAGCGATTGCGCGATAGGGTCTTTCCAGAACCTGACGGGGCAGACAAGCTGTGTGGCGTGTCCCGCGGGAAGATACCAGGACGAGCAACACCAAACCGCTTGCCTAGCCTGCGTGGCGGGAACAGCCAACGGGGCCAGCGGCAAAGCGCAGTGCAGCAACTGTGTGCCCGGCTTCTTCGCGGCCGGTACGGGTATGACTGTCTGTACACGCTGTGGAGTAGGCAAGTATGCTAAAGATTCAAAAGCGCAAGACTGTACTTCATGTGAACAGGGTCGTTTCCAGGACGCGCTAGGTAAGGCGACGTGTAAGCTCTGTCCACGAGGCTCCAGCAACAACAACACTGGCCAGGAAGTCTGTAATCTCTGCGCTCCCGGCTTTGTTACCACGCAAGACGGGCAGCCCTTATGTACCGAGTGCACCTTGGGAACTTTCGCTGTATCTTTCGGCCAAGGTGTGTGCAATCCCTGCCCGCGAGGTAAGTACGGCTTGTCCAACACCGTGTGCCAACCCTGCAAGCCGGGTTACGCGCAACTGCAAGAGTCCCAGACCAGCTGCGTCCCCTGCCTTGCAGGCAAGTTCGCCGGGTCAGCCGGCCTCGACGTGTGCGAGGCGTGTCCTATCGGAACAAAAAGCGGCGCCAACGCCACCGTCTGTGCACTGTGTGAGCCTGGCTATGTCCAACCGCTGACCAGTCAGTCTTCTTGTCCGCCTTGCCAGGCTGGCTATGCCAAAGTGAGCTTCGGGTCAGGCTTGTGCACCATCTGTCCGCCCGGCGAGATCTCTGCAGCAGGCCAGGTTAGCTAGCTATCTACCTTTAATCTATCTATCTATCTATCTATCTATCTATCTATCTATCCTATCTATCTAATCTATCTAATCTAATCTATCTAATCTAATCTATCTATCTAATCTATCTATCTATCTATCTATATCTATCCATCTATCTATCTATCTATCTATCTATCTATCTATCTATCTATCTATCTATCTATCTATACCTACCTACCTACCTACCTACCTACCTACCTAACTATCTACCTACCTACCTACCTACCTATCTACCAACCTACCTACCTACCTACCTACCTACCTACCTACCTACCTAGGCCACCTGCACCAAGTGTACTCCAGGGTTCGTACCTGAAAACCTGCACGTGTCATGCCAAGCCTGCAACCCTGGCAGCTTTTCCTCAGTCTCAGGAGCTTTGGACTGCTCCCCGTGCGCCAAAGGTACGGTACATGATTCCTTGGTATTGTATTGTATTGGACCATATAAGCTTAGATTGGATTATGTTGTACTTGTGTCATATATGTTGTGGTGTTTTGTTGTATTGTACTGTCTTGTCTTGTCTTGCAGTAATGTATTTAATTTATTGTATTGTATTGTATTGTATTGTATTGTATCGTAGCGTAGCGTAGCGTACTGTCTTGTACTGTCTTGTACTGTCTTATACTGTCTTCTATTGTCTTGTATTGTATTGTAATTTTGTTATGTTGTCTTGTATTGTATTTTAGGCACGTACTCGAGCGCATCTAACGCGACTAAGTGTTCGGACTGCTCGCCTGGTCGCTATCAAAACTTAGAAGGCAAGACTATTTGCAACGAATGTCCCTTTACCACCTACTCTGATATCACGGGTGTCGTCAAATGCGAGCCCTGCCCCGTGGGAAAGTATGGCAATAAAACAGGACTGTCTACCTGTACCTTATGCGAGGTTGGCAAGTACTTCGATGCAAAGGCCACGAATGGTACAGGAACACGGGATTGTGACTTATGCCCCACGGGTAAGTATGCATCCACTCCAGGGCGCTCCGATTGCACACTCTGCCCAGCGGGCTCATACCAAGATGCGAGCGGCCAGCAGTTGTGCTTGCCGTGTGGCACGGGCAGCAAGCAGCCCTTGCTGGGTCAGTTGGCCTGTGAACCATGCCCAGTAGGCACGTTCATGGCCACGCCCGGCAAAACAGGCTGCGATTACTGCGAGGCAGGTACTCACGCACCAGGGACGGGCAACTCCATCTGCTTGCCCTGTTCGCCCGGCCGCAGCAGTGGGTCAGGAGCAGAGTATTGCACCGACTGCGAGAAGGGGAAATACACCAACGTGCCTGGACAGAAGACGTGTTTGGATTGTCCCTTGGGCCGCGCACTGAACGCGACAGGTGGTCAGGTGTGTGACGAATGCCTAGCGGGCTACTACCAGGACGCCGTGGGCCAAATCGAGTGCAAGCAGTGTCTAGCAGGCTTCTACAGCTCTTACAGAGGCTTCAAGAGCTGTGAACCATGCAACCTGGGCACGTTCCAAAACAGCAGCGGAGCTGAGTCCTGCGAAGACTGCCCACCAGGCCGTTTTCAGGTACAGATAGTTTAGTTTGGTATAGATACTTTCCTTTGGCTCCACAACATTCCTCCTTGAAAACATGATTTTGTCTATCAACCTATTAGGGACAGACTGGCAGGACGACCTGTCTCGTCTGCCCGATCGGGCGGGTAGCGCCCATCGCCGCAAAAGGAGAGTGCGACATCTGTTTTGCCGGTACGTGCACACTTTTTATCGTATGAACATACTTTCATCCAACCCTTTGTCCATGCATCGATTGTGTCTAAATACCTATCCATGCATCTATCTATGTATCTATCTATCGACCCATCTACCAACCTATATACCTACCTACCTAGGTACGTACCAAGACCAAACTGAGCAGGCGCTGTGCAAACCGTGTCCCATGGGAGAAAGTCAGAACACCACGGAAAAGAGCTTGTGCTACCCGTGCTACCCAGGCACCTACGCCTCCATCCAGGTACCAGACTAGGCTAGATTGCACTAGACTGGACTAGACTAGACAAGACGCTACTCTCCTCTACTCTACTCTACTCTACTCTGCTCTACTCTACTCTTCTCTACTCTACCCCTACCCTACCCTACCCTACCCCACTCCACTCCACTCTACCTTACTCTACGATACTACACAATACTATTCTAGGGTCTCGTGGACTGTTTCCGCTGCCCTTCAGGCACCAACCAGTCTGCCCAGTCCGCTCAGGCGTGTGAACCGTGCGCGCTTGGCTATTTCCAGACTCAAGAAGGATCGACCGCCTGCCTACCTTGCGAACCAGGTTACTTACTTACTTGCTTACTTACTTACTTACTTACTTACTTACTTACTTACTTACTTTACTTAGTTTACTTTCTTACTTACTTGCTTGCTTACTTGCTTCTTTGCTGACTTCACTTACTTCACTTACTTCACTTACTTCACTTACTTACTTACTTACTTACTTACTTACTCACTAAACCAGGCCGCTTCGCTCAAGGCACGGGTGAAATCGTCTGCGAGTTCTGCAAGCCAGGCTTCTACAGCCAGAACTACTCCGCACCGGAATGCCTCCCGTGCGAACGGGGCAAAGCCGCCGCTGACGCCAGCTCCACGAAGTGCGAAGACTGCCCCGCCGGAACCACCACCAAAGGCCAAGGGCAAGCCATCTGCGACCCTTGCGAAGTCGGCAAGGCCAGCTCACAGGTCAACGACACACAAAGACACAAAATCTATTATCCATTATCCATAATCTATATTATCTATACCTAGTACCTATTACCTATTATCTATTATCTATTTTCTGTTGTGCAGGTCAAGTCGGAGACGTGCGCCTCTTATCTATACCTATTACCTTTTACCTATTACCTATTACCTTATATCTATTATCTATTTTCTGTTGTCCAGGTCAAGTCGGAGACGTGCGCCTCTTATCTATACCTATTACCTTTTACCTATTACCTATTATACTTATCTATGTTCTGTTGTGCAGGTCAAGTCGGAGACGTGCGCCTCTTATCTATACCTATTACCTTTTACCTATTACCTATTACCTATTATCTATTATCTATTTTCTGTTGTGGCAGGTGAAGTCGGAGACGTGCGCCGCCTGCACTGCGGGGAAGTACGCCAGCGCGCCTGGCATGACCAGCTGTCTCTGGTGCGAAACAGGCAAGTATGGCAAAGAAGAAGGACTAGCCGAGTGCAATAGCTGCCCACAGGTGCGTACGTCTCTATCTATGTATGTACGTATGTATGTATGTATGTATGTATGTATGTTTGTATGTTTGTATGTATGTATGTCAGTATGTATGTCAGTATGTATGTCAGTATGTATGTATGTATGTATGTATGTATGTATGTATGTATGTATGCATCCATGTATGTATGTATGTATGTATGTATGCATGTATGTATGTATGTGTGTATGTGTGTATGTATGCATGTATGTATGTATGTATCAGGGCGATTACCAAGATGAGCAAGGCCAGGGAACGTGTAAGCCGTGCCCAGAACGGCAATTTGCTAACGAGTTGGGCTCGTCCAACTGCACGCTCTGTCTGCCTGGCTATGCCTCCTCACGGACTCGTTCAGTGAATTGTGACGCTTGCGAACCCGGCTACTTCCAGGAAACATCGGGCGCTCTCGTCTGCGAGCAATGTCCTAAGGGAAAGCAGGTATGTGTATGTATGTATGTATGTATGTATGTATGTATGTATGTATGTATCTATGTATGCATGTATGCATGTATGTTCTGTATGTTATGTATGTTATGTATGTTATGTATGTTATGTATGTATGTATGTATGTGTGTATGTATGTATGTATGTATGTATGTATGCATGTATGTACGTACGTACGAACGTACGTACGTACGTATGTATGTATGTAAGTATGTATGTATGTATGTATGTATGCATGTATGTATGTATGTATGCATGCATGCATGTATGTAATGTATGTACTTTTGTATATATATATGTATGTATGTATGTAGGCTCCGCTGCATGGCTCACGTGTCTGCGAGGACTGCCCCAAGGGAAGGTACAACGTGCTGAAAGGCGTGTCTTTATGTGCACCTTGCCCCTCGGGCCGAGTTAGCAACCAGACTGGTTTAGACACCATGTGCAATTTTTGTCCGGCGGGCAAGTTCCAGGTAAAAATACTTTGTTGTGATTTGTTTGGTCCAAACCTACTACAAATTCATGTATAAAATATGTTTTTTGTTTTTGTTTTACTTACCAAATAATACAAACATGTTAGGTGTTGTCGGGTCAATCGCTCTGCACGCCGTGCGAGGTAGGTAGGTTCAACCGTGGCTTTGGTGGTTTGTGCGACCTGTGCACAGTTGGCTATTACAACAACGCCACGGGGCAGGCGAAGTGCACTCCCTGTCCCCCCGGCACGTACCAGGACGAGCCCGGCAAGCTGGGTTGTCTGCCTTGCCAGCCCGGCACCAGCACGAACCTAAAAATCGGCCAGGCGACCTGTGACAAGTGCGGGCCGGGGACCTTCGCCAACGCCACCAGACAGGAGTCCTGCACGCCGTGCCAGAAAGGCTCATCGAACCAACAGATTGGGCAGCAAAAGTGTGTGCCTTGTGAGGAAGGCAAGTTTGCTTCCACCACGGGCAAAGTCATTTGCGACCAGTGTGGGCTTGGGTTCTACAGCAACGTCACAGGCTTGGTAGACTGTACACAGTGCCAACCTGGCCGCTACGCCAACGAAAAAGGCTTCACTACGTGCGCGCTGTGCCCTCCAGGCAAAGAGACAGGGCTGGAAGGCACGGGCAAGTCATCCTGTACCGACTGCTTAACCGGCTCAGTGGCACCTAATGAAGGCTCCTTACAGTGCACCATCTGTACGCAAGGGTTCTATTCGCAAAGCACGACGCAATGCAAGCCGTGTGAAGTGGGACGAGCCTCCAACTCTCTGGGCGCTGGAGTCTGCCCTTCTTGTGAACCAGGTCGGTCAAAAGCTGAGCAGCTTGCATTACCTTTACCTACCCACCTATCTATCTATCTATCTATCTATCTATCTATCTATCTATCTATCTATCTATCTATCTATCTATCTATCTGTCTGTCTGTCTGTCTGTCTGTCTGTCTGTCTGTCTGTCTGTCTGTCTGTCCACCCACCCACCCACCCACCCACCCACCCGTCCGTCCGTCCGACCGTCTATCCGTCTATCTATCTATCTATCTATCTATCTATCTATCTATCTATCTATTATTTATTTCAGGGTTCTATGGGAACGCTATCCGTCTATCTATCTATCTATCTATCTATCTATCTGTTATTCATTTATTTCAGGGTTCTATGGGAACGCTACGCAAATGCTCCAGTGCATTGGGTGTCCAGCAGGGCTAGCACAACCGCTGTCGGGCCAGAGCAACTGCTCTTACTGCCCTGCGGGCACCTACTCGGACCGTGAGGGCACTCCAGTCTGCAGGTACAAGGCAGGACTACAAGGCGGGCGAGAGAGAGAGAGAGAGAGAGAGAGAGAGAGAGAGAGAGAGAGAGAGAGAGAGAGGCAGAGAGAGAGACAGAGAGACAGAGGTACAAGGCAGGACTACAAGGCGGGCGAGAGAGAGAGAGAGAGAGAGAGAGAGAGAGAGAGAGAGAGAGAGAGAGAGAGAGAGAGAGAGAGAGAGAGAGGCAGAGAGAGAGAGAGAGAGAGAGAGGCAGAGAGAGAGAGAGACAGAGAGAGAGAGAGAGACAAATCTATGGAGTCTGATGTGCAATCTATCAATCTATCAATCTGTGTGTTCGATGCAGTGGCTGTCCTCTTGGTCGCTTTTCGCTGTTGGATGCTACCGGGCCCTTCTTCGATTGCGAACCTTGCGAGATCGGCTACTTCAAGGGAATGGAGGGTCCTGGTGCATGTCAGAAGTGTGAGAACGGCACCTTCGCAGCAGTCAAAGGGCTCAACCGCTGTGTCAACTGCCGTCCCGGCACCTACTCGGATGGAGTAGGCAGGACCAAATGCGACCCGTGTGATCCGGGCTTTTTCACGTCGCAGGAAGGCAAGTCCGTCTGTCAGCAGTGTCAGTTGGGTCGTGCCAGCTCTGCGACTGGGGCTGTGTTCTGCGAGCTGTGCGCGCCAGGCTACAAGGCAGCAGCCTTGAAGTTGTTGGCGTGCACTGGTTGCGACGCGGGGACCGTGTCGACCTCGTTCGGGGCGTCGTTCTGCAATGACTGCTCGCCAGGACGATACGCCGAGGGGTTGAACAACTTCGAGTGTAAGAACTGTGAGCCAGGATTTGCCGGCAACGAGTCGGCGGCGTCGGAGTGTCTTCCTTGCCCCCACGGCCAAGAAACAACTGTGCCGGGCTCAACGTTCTGTACCGACTGTCCTGTTGGCACCACTTCCGCGGGTGACGGGACACCTTGTAAGCCTTGCGACCAGTACACGGTGGCACCCCTCCGAGGTTCCAAGCTCTGCACTCGCTGTCCGGGCGATTTGTCGATCTCCAGCGACGACCGCACGAACTGTTTGTGCAAAATCGGCTACTACATGCACCCACAGAGGTTCGACAACTGCATTAAGATCCAGGAGTGTCAATTGGGCCTGCGGAAGAACTGTACCCAGGCACAAAAAAATGCGACTTGCTTCGAGCCTTGCCTTAAGTGTCGCTTGGGCGCCGATTGCAGAATCGCCGGCACCACGCTAGAGAACATGAAGACGGTCAAAGGGTTCTGGCGCAGTAGCAACACATCGGAAAACGTGTACCGCTGCGTGGACCAGCGCGACTGCTTGGGCGGCGCTCTGCATGGTGAAAGGTCTGGTTGTGAAGCCAACTCCGGCGGGCCCCTGTGTGCGGTGTGCTTCCAAGGCTATTACCGCAACTCGCTAGGCGTCTGCAGCAAGTGCGGCAGCAAGCTCCTGTCCACTGTCTTGTTCATGTTGATCTCGGTGCTGGTGATCTTGGCCATCCTTGCGCAGTTCTGGTTCGTCAACAAGCAAGGGCAGAAGAAGATGCGAC
>WBZZ01003498.1:27500-62500 GCA_019918135.1 Paulinella micropora
CGCATGCGATGGCATGCAATGTACGCATGCAATGTACGCATGCAATGTACGCATGCAATGGCATGCAATGTACGCATGCAATGTACGCATGCAATGTACGCATGCAATGTACGCATGCAATGTACGTATGCAATGTACGCATGCAATGTATGCATGCAATCTATGCATGCAATGTATGCATGCAATCTATGCATGCAACGTATGCATGCAATGTATGCAATGTATGCAAGCAATGTATGCAATGCATGCAATGTATGAAATGCATGCAATGTATCAATGTATGCAATGCATGCAACGTATGCAATGTGTGTAATGTGTGTGTGTAATGTGTGTGTGTAATGTGTGTGTATGTGTGTGTATGTGTGTGTGTGTGTGTATGTGTGTATGTGTGTATGTATGTGTGTGTGTATGTATGTGTGTGTGTATGTGTGTGTGTGTGTGTGTATGTATGTATGTGTGTATGTTTATGTATGTATGTGTTTGTATGTATGTATGTATGCATGTATGTATGCATGTATGTATGCATGTATGTATGCATGTATGTATGCATGTATGCATGCAATGCATGCAATGTATGCATGCAATACATGCAATGTATGCATCAAATGCATGCAATGTATGCATCCAATGCATGCAATGTGTGGATGCAATGCATGCAACGTATGCATGCAATGTATGCATGCAATGCATGCAATGTATGTAATGTATGCAATGTGTGTAATGTGTGTGTGTAATGTGTGTAATGTGTGTGTGTGTGTATGTGTGTATGTGTGTGTGTGTGTGTATGTATGTGTGTGTGTGTATGTATGTATGTGTATGTATGTATGTGTGTGTATGTATGTATGTGTATGTGTGTATGTATGTATGTATGCATGTATGTATGCATGTATGTATGCATGTATGTATGCATGTATGTATGCATGTATGTATGTATGCATGTATGTATGTATGTATGCATGTATGTATGTATGCATGTATGTATGTATGCATGTTTGTCTGAATGCATGTATGTATGTATGCATGTATGTATGTATGCATGTATGTATGTATGCATGTATGTATGTATGCATGTATGTATGTATGCATGTATGTATGTATGTATGTATGTATGCATGTATGTATGTATGCATGTATGTATGTATGCATGTATGTATGTATGCATGTATGTATGCATGTATGTATGCATGTATGCATGTATGCATGCATGTATGCATGTATGCATGCATGTATGCATGTATGTATGTATGCATGTATGTTTGTATGTATGTATGCATGTATGTATGTATGTATGTTTGTATGTATGTGTGTTTGTGTGTGTGTTTGTATGTGTGTTTGTATGTATGTATGTATGTATGCATGTATTATGCATTTATGTATGCATGTATGTATGTATGTATGTATGCATGTATGTATGTATGTATGTATGTATGCATGTATGTATGTATGTATGTGTCGTCTATGCATCTGTGCCTCTGAATCACAATTCATTCAAGCATGTTTCTTAAAACGTTTGTACGTATGTTTTGCATGTATGTTATGTATGTAGACTGTCAATGAGTGGCTGGACGAGGCGGAGCGTGCCAAGCACAAGTTGAGTCTGGAACAGATCAACGAAATGCGTGCGCTTAAGAAGCGAGACAAAGAAACCGCACACATCAGGCTGCAGCGCAACCCGTTGTACGTGGACAGCACCACCATGGGCCTCCACACCGATATGGGAGATATGCACCTCATGACCAACCCCTTGGCCGACGCCAACGTCGGCAAAGCGCATGTTGGACCCGAAGAAAACGCTGATTTCCTCATCGCGGAGAAAATGCTGGGTCCACAGGAGCGGCTCGATGAACTGCATGCGATCGCGCACGAAGGCGTGGAGGTCCCCACAGATGACGCAGCTCCTCCCGACATCGGAGATGGGTCACGCGCTTCCATACACGCCGGGGCCAAGTCACCTTCAGGGACCAGGTCGCCTCACCATGCCCACAGCCCCTCAGGGGCCAGGTCGCCTCACCATGCCCACAGCCCCTCAGGGTCCAGGTCGCCTCACCATGCCCACAGCCCCTCGCGCGAAGGTGATACGTCCGCACGAGAAAGCCAACATGGGCACTCACGCGGAGAGTCCTCCCAGCATGGCTTGGCCTCCCCGCGTGACAATGCAGAGCGCGTCGCACGCGCCAACTCCATGTCCACTGATAGCAAGTCACCTCTGGACGGATCCCGACGCCTGCATGAAAACATCACTGATAAGGATGGCGCGTTCATTCCTCTGCGTGCTTCCGTCATCTTGAACGCGGTGATGGCGGAGGCGGAGAACGATGATGAACTCAAAGAGTTGGACGAGGATGACGAGGATGACTTCGAATTGGAGGAAGACTAAGTCAGTGAGTCAAGCGTGCGTGCTCCAGTTATCGTTCCATCACCCACGCTTTCTGGCAAATATTTAATTTTATACGTATAAGGCTCCCATTCTAGGCTCAGGGCTAAATCGAAAGAATCGTTTCCTAGCAATTTTATCAGTATCTACATCATTTGGAGCTGAACAACTTCCAGCCCGCTGTACTGATCATCTATGTGTATATACTCCGTCATTATTAAATTATGAGGTGTATCAATATTACCGCGCGCATTTTATAAAACAAAGTCGGTCAAAATTAAGAGGAAAACACGTATTTTTTTCAACATCAGTTTCTGCAGTGAACCGGCCGGGCCGGGCTACTTCTCAGTGGAAATGATTTCAGCTGAAGGCATACGAATGCTATTATATTTTCTGTGTAGTGGAACACCACCAAAATCGCTTACTCTTGGAAGCACTACGGGAAGCGAGCACAGCAATCTCACAAAGACAAACGATTGTCTTCAAGCCAAAAAGGGAGAGAGGGTCGAACGATCGGTCCTTTGATCTTTCACGTTTTCTATAAGCATTTACAATACCTTTATCATACCTTTAAAAATACTACGAAGTCAACCCCTGCCTGTGAACTAAACACACAACTAACTAGTAACCAACGAGCCCTGCGCACATCCAACGATTTATTAATAAAATTTGTTGAACCCTGCGCAATACCAACGAGTACCCAACGAATCAGATAGCTTCCAACCAACGTGTATCCAAGAAACAAACAATCCAAGATCACTGGAGAATCTATCTCCCCGACTGTTGTGAAACCACCCTTTTGTTAGAACTAATAATCAATATCAATACTTAGGTGACAAGGGCCTGCCGTATAAGAGTAACTGTGTCGGTAGAGTCATACTTATATCCTGCCAGTCATGTCGATCTGCGCGCCTTCTGTTGGTTTGGCGCGTTATTAAAGCTTTGTTACTGCAGACGCGGTGAGTTGTGAGTTCCGGATCATTATATTAAGTTATACTTGTCAAACATCTTTTACACAGAAGGCTGCCCACACGTGTTCGGCCAGTCGTGCTCTGCCACCTGGTGTCTTTCCCCTTTTGACTGTTCCGCCGTCTTCGGATTTGGTTCCCTCTCAATTGGGGGTTAAGCGGGACAGCGTATACTGAAGCGTCTGCAGCTGAGCAGTGTTATCGTCCCATTTATATCGTGCCGCCTTTTGGTTTAGAAGAACCTGGATATGTGTTCGGTTGTCGTCAAGAAGAAATTGCGAGTGTTTTCTCCATTGAAGCGTCG
Source organism: Paulinella micropora (assembly GCA_019918135.1). Lineage (NCBI taxonomy): Eukaryota > Cercozoa > Imbricatea > Euglyphida > Paulinellidae > Paulinella > Paulinella micropora. The sequence continues at coordinate 31,147 of WBZZ01003498.1, forward strand.
TACTGATTGCAAGTACACTTGTGATACAATATTAATAGTTGTTTCCGGAGCCGCTAATACGTGGACGCCGGCCAGATGAGGCCTGACGATATTATAACCAGTGTCGTGTTTTTACCGTTCTCTTATTCTCCTCCCCTAACTGTGTTTCCTGCTACTGGCCTTTTGTCCCGTCCTCGTCCGTTATTCATCCCCATTTCGCCTTGGTATTACCACGCCACAATCCAACTCCTTACATGTGTATAATCATCCCTTGTCGTCCTTGTTCCTTTGCCATGTGTCCCTGCTCTAGGCAGTGTTTCCTTCTCCGACTTGTCCTTTGCCTCTCCTTCGTCTGGTATTCATCGCCATCCCACCTTATTGCCCTGCCACAATTCGACTTGTGCCTTAATAATGTTATCCATTGTGACCTAGCCCCCGTTCGGAATCCGATTGGTCACATCTCCCCCTCCATCTTCGTATCCATCCCTGTGGCCCCATGGCCTGTAAGGGTTTCCATACATATTATTATTGTGATGTATCAGACCCCGTGTCTATCTTGTTGCCCACCCTTCTTCCTCCTTCCTTCCCGAGTCAGATTAACTTTCGTCATCCTCATTCCATCATTGAATCCCGCCCGTATCCCAACCTGTCCAGGTTTTTCCTCCTTCGACCAGTAAACGTTCCCCCTTCCCCACAGGCGTGTATTCTCAAAGCATCCCCCATACCTTTCTGTCTGTGCGTCCTTTCCTTGTGGTTTCAGCCCCCCTTCGGGCCTCAACAATTCTGCCTCGTTCGTCCTCCTTCCATATGCCCACCAACATTTCCCGTCGCTGTCACCACCCCTATTAGTAAGGTGCCTTGCCTGCCGCAAAAGGCGTCCAGAAGCATTTGAATTTCCGAGCCATGATGACAGAATATATCCCCCCTTTGCATGCGGACCCCTGTAGACCCCCTCTGCTGTAAAAGTTCCCACATGATTATCGCAACGTTCCTCATCCCCTGACTATTCCGTAGCCAGTTTTGTTGCCATCCCCTTTGCGTTTGACACCTTCCACTTTACCTCCTTCGGTGCTCCTCTCGTACACTGACCCATCTGTTATTCCATTCCTTCCAAGCCTGTATGCCACCTTCTTCCCCCATCCAACGTCGACACATCTCAATACCCGTCTGACTTCCACCTTCGTCAGTCCTGCAGAAGTCCATCGCCCCCTCCCGCATAATACTCAACCAGCCATATGATGCTTGCAACAGTCACTACACCGTCACTCAACCAAACATCATGCCATTGTCAGCTGCAGGGCACGACCCCAAAATGATAAACACTGACAAGAAATATGCAACCAAGGTAGGCTGTAAGGTTTTCAATTAGTTCTGCATGCTGTAAGCAGTGTGTGTCACATTCCCTCTGCCAATTCGTAAGTGCAGTGTGTGTTACATCACCATTCAAAATTCAAACTTCTGCCGATTGACAGACCATGCCTAATCAAGCCACTCACGTACTGCAGCTCATCCAAACTGCAAGGAATCCATAGCCTCATCATATATGCACCCAAAAGCATCAACCATCAATAAATGTACAGTCGTCCATAAATAAACCATGTCGCATCATCGAATCTGTGCCAACTTTTTCCAAGTCATAGATGTCCCAAAAATTTCCGAGTAACGGGGAAAATTTTCCTTACCCCGTAAACTATGCTTTTATTAGCGACTCCAATGTTGCAATGATTCAATATTTAATGATAATAACAACTATCTAACGACTTGCAGAATGAGGAATACCTAACGAAGGGACTCCATACTCTCCAACCCAAGGAAAACCGACAGACCGAAACATAGAGTAATGCCATTATATTCCGGGTGGGCCGGCATAGGAGGAGGGTTTCACATGGTTGAGTGGGGGAGGGTTTTTAATACCGGTATATATACTTTAAGCTTAACAGGGACTGACGTCATGATGCAGGAATAATTGATAATCTTGATTACTTATCGGAGAATAGCTTCGAACCACGTGCACCGTCCGACTTTATTAATACTATCAGGAGTCAGCTTCATCAGATAATTGTATTGGAATGAATATCGTACCGGACCGAATTATTAATATTGTGTTAAACTTTCTTCAAGTTTTTACTTCAAGTTTACATTTCTGTTTTTAGTTCCGTTACTTCATTTCAAGTTTCGTTTATTTATCAACTATCATAACTAAGTAGTTGTCACCTTAAATTTTCAACTGCTGTGAAAGTTAATATATTAATTTATATAATCATGATGATTTCCCTTTACCTGTTAGCTTTTTAGAAAATGTTAACTTGTGACTATTGCATTTTCCTCCTATATCTAGCTTTTTCCCACCTGGACCACTGGGGGGTTTTAATAAGTATTCTTAAACTCGGATAAGCCTGAGGACTTTTGACAGGCCTCATCTGGCCGGCGTCCACGTATTAGCGGCTCCGGAAACAACTATTAATATTGTATCACAAGTGTACTTGCAATCAGTACGACGCTTCAATGGAGAAAACACTCGCAATTTCTTCTTGACGACAACCGAACACATATCCCGGTTCTTCTAAACCAAAAGGCGGCACGATATAAATGGGACGATAACACTGCTCAGCTGCAGACGCTTCAGTGTACGCTGTCCCGCTTAACCCCCAATTGAGAGGGAACCAAATCCGAAGACGGCGGAACAGTCAAAAGGGGAAAGACACCAGGTGGCCGAGCTCGACTGGCCGAACACGTGTGGGCAGCCTTCTGTGTAAAAGATGTTTGACAAGTATAACTTAATATAATGATCCGGAACTCACAACTCACCGCGTCTGCAGTAACAAAGCTTTAATAACGCGCCAAACCAACAGAAGGCGCGTAGATCGACATGACTGGCAGGATATAAGTATGACTCTACCGACACAGTTACTCTTATACGGCAGGCCCTTGTCACCTAAGTATTGATATTGATTATTAGTTCTAACAAAAGGGTGGTTTCACAACAGTCGGGGAGATAGATTCTCCAGTGATCTTGGATTGTTTGTTTCTTGGATACACGTTGGTTGGAAGCTATCTGATTCGTTGGGTACTCGTTGGTATTGCGCAGGGTTCAACAAATTTTATTAATAAATCGTTGGATGTGCGCAGGGCTCGTTTGTTACTAGTTAGTTGTGTGTTTAGTTCACAGGCAGGGGTTGACTTCGTAGTATTTTTAAAGGTATGATAAAGGTATTGTAAATGCTTATAGAAAACGTGAAAGATCAAAGGACCGATCGTTCGACCCTCTCTCCCTTTTTGGCTTGAAGACAATCGTTTGTCTTTGTGAGATTGCTGTGCTCGCTTCCCGTAGTGCTTCCAAGAGTAAGCGATTTTGGTGGTGTTCCACTACACAGAAAATATAATAGCATTCGTATGCCTTCAGCTGAAATCATTTCCACTGAGAAGTAGCCCGGCCCGGCCGGTTCACTGCAGAAACTGATGTTGAAAAAAATACGTGTTTTCCTCTTAATTTTGACCGACTTTATTTTATAAAATGCGCGCGGTAATATTGATACACCTCATAATTTAATAATGACGGAGTATATACACATAGATGATCAGTACAGCGGGCTGGAAGTTGTTCAGCTCCAAATGATGTAGATACTGATAAAATTGCTAGGAAACGATTCTTTCGATTTAGCCCTGAGCCTAGAATGGGAGCCTTATAAGTATAAAATTAAATATTTGCCAGAAAGCGTGGGTGATGGAACGATAACTGGAGCACGCACGCTTGACTCACTGACTTAGTCTTCCTCCAATTCGAAGTCATCCTCGTCATCCTCGTCCAACTCTTTGAGTTCATCATCGTTCTCCGCCTCCGCCATCACCGCGTTCAAGATGACGGAAGCACGCAGAGGAATGAACGCGCCATCCTTATCAGTGATGTTTTCATGCAGGCGTCGGGATCCGTCCAGAGGTGACTTGCTATCAGTGGACATGGAGTTGGCGCGTGCGACGCGCTCTGCATTGTCACGCGGGGAGGCCAAGCCATGCTGGGAGGACTCTCCGCGTAAGTGCCCATGTTGGCTTTCTCGTGCGGACGTATCACCTTCGCGCGAGGGGCTGTGGGCATGACTTTCTCGTGCGGACGTATCACCATGTATGTATGTATGCATGTATGTATGTATGCATGTTTGTATGAATGCATGTATGTATGTATGCATGTATGTATGTATGCATGTATGTATGTATGCATGTATGCATGTATGCATGTATGTATGTATGCATGTATGTATGTATGTATGTATGTATGTATGTATGCATGTATGTATGTATGCATGTATGTATGTATGCATGTATGTATGTATGCATGTATGTATGCATGTATGTATGCATGTATGCATGTATGCATGCATGTATGCATGTATGTATGCATGTATGCATGCATGTATGCATGTATGTATGTATGCATGTATGTTTGTATGTATGTATGCATGTATGTATGTATGTATGTATGTTTGTATGTATGTGTGTTTGTGTGTGTGTTTGTATGTGTGTTTGTATGTGTGTATGTATGTATGCATGTATTATGCATTTATGTATGCATGTATGTATGTATGTATGTATGCATGTATGTATGTATGTATGTATGTATGCATGTATGTATGTATGTATGTGTCGTCTATGCATCTGTGCCTCTGAATCACAATTCATTCAAGCATGTTTCTTAAAACGTTTGTACGTATGTTTTGCATGTATGTTATGTATGTAGACTGTCAATGAGTGGCTGGACGAGGCGGAGCGTGCCAAGCACAAGTTGAGTCTGGAACAGATCAACGAAATGCGTGCGCTTAAGAAGCGAGACAAAGAAACCGCACACATCAGGCTGCAGCGCAACCCGTTGTACGTGGACAGCACCACCATGGGCCTCCACACCGATATGGGAGATATGCACCTCATGACCAACCCCTTGGCCGACGCCAACGTCGGCAAAGCGCATGTTGGACCCGAAGAAAACGCTGATTTCCTCATCGCGGAGAAAATGCTGGGTCCACAGGAGCGGCTCGATGAACTGCATGCGATCGCGCACGAAGGCGTGGAGGTCCCCACAGATGACGCAGCTCCTCCCGACATCGGAGATGGGTCACGCGCTTCCATACACGCCGGGGCCAAGTCACCTTCAGGGACCAGGTCGCCTCACCATGCCCACAGCCCCTCAGGGGCCAGGTCGCCTCACCATGCCCACAGCCCCTCAGGGTCCAGGTCGCCTCACCATGCCCACAGCCCCTCGCGCGAAGGTGATACGTCCGCACGAGAAAGCCAACATGGGCACTCACGCGGAGAGTCCTCCCAGCATGGCTTGGCCTCCCCGCGTGACAATGCAGAGCGCGTCGCACGCGCCAACTCCATGTCCACTGATAGCAAGTCACCTCTGGACGGATCCCGACGCCTGCATGAAAACATCACTGATAAGGATGGCGCGTTCATTCCTCTGCGTGCTTCCGTCATCTTGAACGCGGTGATGGCGGAGGCGGAGAACGATGATGAACTCAAAGAGTTGGACGAGGATGACGAGGATGACTTCGAATTGGAGGAAGACTAAGTCAGTGAGTCAAGCGTGCGTGCTCCAGTTATCGTTCCATCACCCACGCTTTCTGGCAAATATTTAATTTTATACGTATAAGGCTCCCATTCTAGGCTCAGGGCTAAATCGAAAGAATCGTTTCCTAGCAATTTTATCAGTATCTACATCATTTGGAGCTGAACAACTTCCAGCCCGCTGTACTGATCATCTATGTGTATATACTCCGTCATTATTAAATTATGAGGTGTATCAATATTACCGCGCGCATTTTATAAAACAAAGTCGGTCAAAATTAAGAGGAAAACACGTATTTTTTTCAACATCAGTTTCTGCAGTGAACCGGCCGGGCCGGGCTACTTCTCAGTGGAAATGATTTCAGCTGAAGGCATACGAATGCTATTATATTTTCTGTGTAGTGGAACACCACCAAAATCGCTTACTCTTGGAAGCACTACGGGAAGCGAGCACAGCAATCTCACAAAGACAAACGATTGTCTTCAAGCCAAAAAGGGAGAGAGGGTCGAACGATCGGTCCTTTGATCTTTCACGTTTTCTATAAGCATTTACAATACCTTTATCATACCTTTAAAAATACTACGAAGTCAACCCCTGCCTGTGAACTAAACACACAACTAACTAGTAACCAACGAGCCCTGCGCACATCCAACGATTTATTAATAAAATTTGTTGAACCCTGCGCAATACCAACGAGTACCCAACGAATCAGATAGCTTCCAACCAACGTGTATCCAAGAAACAAACAATCCAAGATCACTGGAGAATCTATCTCCCCGACTGTTGTGAAACCACCCTTTTGTTAGAACTAATAATCAATATCAATACTTAGGTGACAAGGGCCTGCCGTATAAGAGTAACTGTGTCGGTAGAGTCATACTTATATCCTGCCAGTCATGTCGATCTGCGCGCCTTCTGTTGGTTTGGCGCGTTATTAAAGCTTTGTTACTGCAGACGCGGTGAGTTGTGAGTTCCGGATCATTATATTAAGTTATACTTGTCAAACATCTTTTACACAGAAGGCTGCCCACACGTGTTCGGCCAGTCGTGCTCTGCCACCTGGTGTCTTTCCCCTTTTGACTGTTCCGCCGTCTTCGGATTTGGTTCCCTCTCAATTGGGGGTTAAGCGGGACAGCGTACACTGAAGCGTCTGCAGCTGAGCAGTGTTATCGTCCCATTTATATCGTGCCGCCTTTTGGTTTAGAAGAACCTGGATATGTGTTCGGTTGTCGTCAAGAAGAAATTGCGAGTGTTTTCTCCATTGAAGCGTCGTACTGATTGCAAGTACACTTGTGATACAATATTAATAGTTGTTTCCGGAGCCGCTAATACGTGGACGCCGGCCAGATGAGGCCTGTCAAAAGTCCTCAGGCTTATCTGAGTTTAAGAATACTTATTAAAACCCCCCCAGTGGTCCAGGTGGGAAAAAGCTAGATATAGGAGGAAAATGCAATAGTCACAAGTTAACATTTTCTAAAAAGCTAACAGGTAAAGGGAAATCATCATGATTATATAAATTAATATATTAACTTTCACAGCAGTTGAAAATTTAAGGTGACAACTACTTAGTTATGATAGTTGATAAATAAACGAAACTTAAAATGAAGTAACGGAACTAAAAACAGAAATGTAAACTTGAAGTAAAAACTTGAAGAAAGTTTAACACAATATTAATAATTCGGTCCGGTACGGTATTCATGACAATACAATTATCTGATGAAGCTGACTCCTGATAGTATTAATAAAGTCGGACGGTGCACGTGGTTCGAAGCTATTCTCCGATAAGTAATCAAGATTATCAATTATTCCTGCATCATGACGTCAGTCCCTGTTAAGCTTAAAGTATAAAAACCGGTATCAAAAACCCTCCCCCACTCAACCATGTGAAACCCTCCTCCTATGCCGGCCCACCCGGAATATAATGGCATTACTCTATGTTTCGGTCTGTCGGTTTTCCTTGGGTTGGAGAGTACGGAGTCCCTTCGTTAGGTATTCCTCATTCTGCAAGTCGTTAGATAGTTGTTATTATCATTAAATATTGAATCATTGCAACATTGGAGTCGCTAATAAAAGCATAGTTTACGGGGTAAGGAAAATTTTCCCCGTTACTCGGAAATTTTTGGGACATCTATGACTTGGAAAAAGTTGGCACAGATTCGATGATGCGACATGGTTTATTTATGGACGACTGTACATTTATTGATGGTTGATGCTTTTGGGTGCATATATGATGAGGCTATGGATTCCTTGCAGTTTGGATGAGCTGCAGTACGTGAGTGGCTTGATTAGGCATGGTCTGTCAATCGGCAGAAGTTTGAATTTTGAATGGTGATGTAACACACACTGCACTTACGAATTGGCAGAGGGAATGTGACACACACTGCTTACAGCATGCAGAACTAATTGAAAACCTTACAGCCTACCTTGGTTGCATATTTCTTGTCAGTGTTTATCATTTTGGGGTCGTGCCCTGCAGCTGACAATGGCATGATGTTTGGTTGAGTGACGGTGTAGTGACTGTTGCAAGCATCATATGGCTGGTTGAGTATTATGCGGGAGGGGGCGATGGACTTCTGCAGGACTGACGAAGGTGGAAGTCAGACGGGTATTGAGATGTGTCGACGTTGGATGGGGGAAGAAGGTGGCATACAGGCTTGGAAGGAATGGAATAACAGATGGGTCAGTGTACGAGAGGAGCACCGAAGGAGGTAAAGTGGAAGGTGTCAAACGCAAAGGGGATGGCAACAAAACTGGCTACGGAATAGTCAGGGGATGAGGAACGTTGCGATAATCATGTGGGAACTTTTACAGCAGAGGGGGTCTACAGGGGTCCGCATGCAAAGGGGGGATATATTCTGTCATCATGGCTCGGAAATTCAAATGCTTCTGGACGCCTTTTGCGGCAGGCAAGGCACCTTACTAATAGGGGTGGTGACAGCGACGGGAAATGTTGGTGGGCATATGGAAGGAGGACGAACGAGGCAGAATTGTTGAGGCCCGAAGGGGGGCTGAAACCACAAGGAAAGGACGCACAGACAGAAAGGTATGGGGGATGCTTTGAGAATACACGCCTGTGGGGAAGGGGGAACGTTTACTGGTCGAAGGAGGAAAAACCTGGACAGGTTGGGATACGGGCGGGATTCAATGATGGAATGAGGATGACGAAAGTTAATCTGACTCGGGAAGGAAGGAGGAAGAAGGGTGGGCAACAAGATAGACACGGGGTCTGATACATCACAATAATAATATGTATGGAAACCCTTACAGGCCATGGGGCCACAGGGATGGATACGAAGATGGAGGGGGAGATGTGACCAATCGGATTCCGAACGGGGGCTAGGTCACAATGGATAACATTATTAAGGCACAAGTCGAATTGTGGCAGGGCAATAAGGTGGGATGGCGATGAATACCGGACGAAGGAGAGGCAAAGGACAAGTCGGAGAAGGAAACACTGCCTAGAGCAGGGACACATGGCAAAGGAACAAGGACGACAAGGGATGATTATACACATGTAAGGAGTTGGATTGTGGCGTGGTAATACCAAGGCGAAATAGGGATGAATAACGGACGAGGACGGGACAAAAGGCCAGTAGCAGGAAACACAGTTAGGGGAGGAGAATAAGAGAACGGTAAAAACACGACACTGGTTATAATATCGTCAGAACTGGGACATACTGAGGGTGCCACTGGATGTACCGTGCCGACTTGGACTTGATTGGAATTGGGAACTTTGAACGGAGGGTGGCGAGACTTGATATCATTTGGGACAACACTTACTGTTATCATTTAGTAAAATACTTAAAAGAAAGATTTGGTATCCACTTTGAGGAATCACGGTGAGAATTGAGGGGCAACGCGACATGGATTGATGGATGGATTAAAAAAAAAAAAAAAAAAAAAAAAAAATTATTTATGGACAAAAGGTCGACAAGAGGAATCTATGAAGGAATGGAATGGGATGGAAGTAGTATGGAAGGAACTGGAATGGAATGGGATGGAAGTGGTACGGAAAGAACTGGAATGGAATGGGATGGAAGTGGTATGGAAGGAACTGGAATGAAATGGGATGGAAGTGGTATGGAAGGAAATGGAATGGAATTGGTCTGGAATGGAAGGAAGCAGTGGAATGGAAGTGATTAAATGAAGGAAGGAAAGGAAGGTGCTATGGTCACGCCTGGCTAAGCAAGAAAGGAAGGAAGGAAGCAAGACAAGAAGTAAGGATGAGATTATTGGATCGATGGATGGATTAAAATATGGAATAATGTTGACGGGCGGAACCAATTTTTCCGGATTGAATTTCATCCCCAAATCCGTGAAACATGTTCCTGTTTCAAGCTCACGCGTACTTCAATCCGGTGTCAGTGAACTCAGTAATTAATATCAGATTCCTTAAGTCAGCCTCATTCCATATCTCAATCCATCCGCCAACCAAATTTGAAGAATATCACTGGTTCCGCCCGTCAACATCATTCCATATTTTAATCCATCCATCGATCCAATAATCTCATCCTTACTTCTTGTCTTGCTTCCTTCCTTCCTTTCTTGCTTAGCCAGGCGTGACCATAGCACCTTCCTTTCCTTCCTTCATTTAATCACTTCCATTCCACTGCTTCCTTCCATTCCAGACCAATTCCATTCCATTTCCTTCCATACCACTTCCATCCCATTTCATTCCAGTTCCTTCCATACCACTTCCATCCCATTCCATTCCAGTTCTTTCCGTACCACTTCCATCCCATTCCATTCCAGTTCCTTCCATACTACTTCCATCCCATTCCATTCCTTCATAGATTCCTCTTGTCGACCTTTTGTCCATAAATAATTTAATTTTTTTTTTTTTTTTTTTTAATCCATCCATCAATCCATGTCGCGTTGCCCCTCAATTCTCACCGTGATGCCTCAAAGTGGATACCAAATCTTTCTTTTAAGTATTTTACTAAATGATAACAGTAAGTGTTGTCCAAATGATATCAAGTCTCGCCACCCTCCGTTCAAAGTTCCCAATTCCAATCAAGTCCAAGTCGGCACGGTACATCCAGTGGCACCCTCAGTATGTCCCAGTTCTGACGATATTATAACCAGTGTCGTGTTTTTACCGTTCTCTTATTCTCCTCCCCTAACTGTGTTTCCTGCTACTGGCCTTTTGTCCCGTCCTCGTCCGTTATTCATCCCCATTTCGCCTTGGTATTACCACGCCACAATCCAACTCCTTACATGTGTATAATCATCCCTTGTCGTCCTTGTTCCTTTGCCATGTGTCCCTGCTCTAGGCAGTGTTTCCTTCTCCGACTTGTCCTTTGCCTCTCCTTCGTCCTGTATTCATCGCCATCCCACCTTATTGCCCTGCCACAATTCGACTTGTGCCTTAATAATGTTATCCATTGTGACCTAGCCCCCGTTCGGAATCCGATTGGTCACATCTCCCCCTCCATCTTCGTATCCATCCCTGTGGCCCCATGGCCTGTAAGGGTTTCCATACATATTATTATTGTGATGTATCAGACCCCGTGTCTATCTTGTTGCCCACCCTTCTTCCTCCTTCCTTCCCGAGTCAGATTAACTTTCGTCATCCTCATTCCATCATTGAATCCCGCCCGTATCCCAACCTGTCCAGGTTTTTCCTCCTTCGACCAGTAAACGTTCCCCCTTCCCCACAGGCGTGTATTCTCAAAGCATCCCCCATACCTTTCTGTCTGTGCGTCCTTTCCTTGTGGTTTCAGCCCCCCCTTCGGGCCTCAACAATTCTGCCTCGTTCGTCCTCCTTCCATATGCCCACCAACATTTCCCGTCGCTGTCACCACCCCTATTTAGTAAGGTGCCTTGCCTGCCGCAAAAGGCGTCCAGAAGCATTTGAATTTCCGAGCCATGATGACAGAATATATCCCCCCTTTGCATGCGGACCCCTGTAGACCCCCTCTGCTGTAAAAGTTCCCACATGATTATCGCAACGTTCCTCATCCCCTGACTATTCCGTAGCCAGTTTTTGTTGCCATCCCCTTTGCGTTTGACACCTTCCACTTTACCTCCTTCGGTGCTCCTCTCGTACACTGACCCATCTGTTATTCCATTCCTTCCAAGCCTGTATGCCACCTTCTTCCCCCATCCAACGTCGACACATCTCAATACCCGTCTGACTTCCACCTTCGTCAGTCCTGCAGAAGTCCATCGCCCCCTCCCGCATAATACTCAACCAGCCATATGATGCTTGCAACAGTCACTACACCGTCACTCAACCAAACATCATGCCATTGTCAGCTGCAGGGCACGACCCCAAAATGATAAACACTGACAAGAAATATGCAACCAAGGTAGGCTGTAAGGTTTTCAATTAGTTCTGCATGCTGTAAGCAGTGTGTGTCACATTCCCTCTGCCAATTCGTAAGTGCAGTGTGTGTTACATCACCATTCAAAATTCAAACTTCTGCCGATTGACAGACCATGCCTAATCAAGCCACTCACGTACTGCAGCTCATCCAAACTGCAAGGAATCCATAGCCTCATCATATATGCACCCAAAAGCATCAACCATCAATAAATGTACAGTCGTCCATAAATAAACCATGTCGCATCATCGAATCTGTGCCAACTTTTTCCAAGTCATAGATGTCCCAAAAATTTCCGAGTAACGGGGAAAATTTTCCTTACCCCGTAAACTATGCTTTTATTAGCGACTCCAATGTTGCAATGATTCAATATTTAATGATAATAACAACTATCTAACGACTTGCAGAATGAGGAATACCTAACGAAGGGACTCCGTACTCTCCAACCCAAGGAAAACCGACAGACCGAAACATAGAGTAATGCCATTATATTCCGGGTGGGCCGGCATAGGAGGAGGGTTTCACATGGTTGAGTGGGGGAGGGTTTTTAATACCGGTATATATACTTTAAGCTTAACAGGGACTGACGTCATGATGCAGGAATAATTGATAATCTTGATTACTTATCGGAGAATAGCTTCGAACCACGTGCACCGTCCGACTTTATTAATACTATCAGGAGTCAGCTTCATCAGATAATTGTATTGGAATGAATATCGTACCGGACCGAATTATTAATATTGTGTTAAACTTTCTTCAAGTTTTTACTTCAAGTTTACATTTCTGTTTTTAGTTCCGTTACTTTCATTTCAAGTTTCGTTTATTTATCAACTATCATAACTAAGTAGTTGTCACCTTAAATTTTCAACTGCTGTGAAAGTTAATATATTAATTTATATAATCATGATGATTTCCCTTTACTGTTAGCTTTTTAGAAAATGTTAACTTGTGACTATTGCATTTTCCTCCTATATCTAGCTTTTTCCCACCTGGACCACTGGGGGGGTTTTAATAAGTATTCTTAAACTCGGATAAGCCTGAGGACTTTTGACAGGCCTCATCTGGCCGGCGTCCACGTATTAGCGGCTCCGGAAACAACTATTAATATTGTATCACAAGTGTACTTGCAATCAGTACGACGCTTCAATGGAGAAAAACACTCGCAATTTCTTCTTGACGACAACCGAACACATATCCCGGTTCTTCTAAACCAAAAGGCGGCACGATATAAATGGGACGATAACACTGCTCAGCTGCAGACGCTTCAGTGTACGCTGTCCCGCTTAACCCCCAATTGAGAGGGAACCAAATCCGAAGACGGCGGAACAGTCAAAAGGGGAAAGACACCAGGTGGCCGAGCTCGACTGGCCGAACACGTGTGGGCAGCCTTCTGTGTAAAAGATGTTTGACAAGTATAACTTAATATAATGATCCGGAACTCACAACTCACCGCGTCTGCAGTAACAAAGCTTTAATAACGCGCCAAACCAACAGAAGGCGCGTAGATCGACATGACTGGCAGGATATAAGTATGACTCTACCGACACAGTTACTCTTATACGGCAGGCCCTTGTCACCTAAGTATTGATATTGATTATTAGTTCTAACAAAAGGGTGGTTTCACAACAGTCGGGGAGATAGATTCTCCAGTGATCTTGGATTGTTTGTTTCTTGGATACACGTTGGTTGGAAGCTATCTGATTCGTTGGGTACTCGTTGGTATTGCGCAGGGTTCAACAAATTTTATTAATAAATCGTTGGATGTGCGCAGGGCTCGTTTGTTACTAGTTAGTTGTGTGTTTAGTTCACAGGCAGGGGTTGACTTCGTAGTATTTTTAAAGGTATGATAAAGGTATTGTAAATGCTTATAGAAAACGTGAAAGATCAAAGGACCGATCGTTCGACCCTCTCTCCCTTTTTGGCTTGAAGACAATCGTTTGTCTTTGTGAGATTGCTGTGCTCGCTTCCCGTAGTGCTTCCAAGAGTAAGCGATTTTGGTGGTGTTCCACTACACAGAAAATATAATAGCATTCGTATGCCTTCAGCTGAAATCATTTCCACTGAGAAGTAGCCCGGCCCGGCCGGTTCACTGCAGAAACTGATGTTGAAAAAAATACGTGTTTTCCTCTTAATTTTGACCGACTTTATTTTATAAAATGCGCGCGGTAATATTGATACACCTCATAATTTAATAATGACGGAGTATATACACATAGATGATCAGTACAGCGGGCTGGAAGTTGTTCAGCTCCAAATGATGTAGATACTGATAAAATTGCTAGGAAACGATTCTTTCGATTTAGCCCTGAGCCTAGAATGGGAGCCTTATAAGTATAAAATTAAATATTTGCCAGAAAGCGTGGGTGATGGAACGATAACTGGAGCACGCACGCTTGACTCACTGACTTAGTCTTCCTCCAATTCGAAGTCATCCTCGTCATCCTCGTCCAACTCTTTGAGTTCATCATCGTTCTCCGCCTCCGCCATCACCGCGTTCAAGATGACGGAAGCACGCAGAGGAATGAACGCGCCATCCTTATCAGTGATGTTTTCATGCAGGCGTCGGGATCCGTCCAGAGGTGACTTGCTATCAGTGGACATGGAGTTGGCGCGTGCGACGCGCTCTGCATTGTCACGCGGGGAGGCCAAGCCATGCTGGGAGGACTCTCCGCGTAAGTGCCCATGTTGGCTTTCTCGTGCGGACGTATCACCTTCGCGCGAGGGCTGTGGGCATGACTTTCTCGTGCGGACGTATCACCATGTATGTATGTATGCATGTATGTATGTATGCATGTTTGTATGAATGCATGTATGTATGTATGCATGTATGTATGTATGCATGTATGTATGTATGCATGTATGCATGTATGCATGTATGTATGTATGCATGTATGTATGTATGTATGTATGTATGTATGTATGCATGTATGTATGTATGCATGTATGTATGTATGCATGTATGTATGTATGCATGTATGTATGCATGTATGTATGCATGTATGCATGTATGCATGCATGTATGCATGTATGTATGCATGTATGCATGCATGTATGCATGTATGTATGTATGCATGTATGTTTGTATGTATGTATGCATGTATGTATGTATGTATGTATGTTTGTATGTATGTGTGTTTGTGTGTGTGTTTGTATGTGTGTTTGTATGTGTGTATGTATGTATGCATGTATTATGCATTTATGTATGCATGTATGTATGTATGTATGTATGCATGTATGTATGTATGTATGTATGTATGCATGTATGTATGTATGTATGTGTCGTCTATGCATCTGTGCCTCTGAATCACAATTCATTCAAGCATGTTTCTTAAAACGTTTGTACGTATGTTTTGCATGTATGTTATGTATGTAGACTGTCAATGAGTGGCTGGACGAGGCGGAGCGTGCCAAGCACAAGTTGAGTCTGGAACAGATCAACGAAATGCGTGCGCTTAAGAAGCGAGACAAAGAAACCGCACACATCAGGCTGCAGCGCAACCCGTTGTACGTGGACAGCACCACCATGGGCCTCCACACCGATATGGGAGATATGCACCTCATGACCAACCCCTTGGCCGACGCCAACGTCGGCAAAGCGCATGTTGGACCCGAAGAAAACGCTGATTTCCTCATCGCGGAGAAAATGCTGGGTCCACAGGAGCGGCTCGATGAACTGCATGCGATCGCGCACGAAGGCGTGGAGGTCCCCACAGATGACGCAGCTCCTCCCGACATCGGAGATGGGTCACGCGCTTCCATACACGCCGGGGCCAAGTCACCTTCAGGGACCAGGTCGCCTCACCATGCCCACAGCCCCTCAGGGGCCAGGTCGCCTCACCATGCCCACAGCCCCTCAGGGTCCAGGTCGCCTCACCATGCCCACAGCCCCTCGCGCGAAGGTGATACGTCCGCACGAGAAAGCCAACATGGGCACTCACGCGGAGAGTCCTCCCAGCATGGCTTGGCCTCCCCGCGTGACAATGCAGAGCGCGTCGCACGCGCCAACTCCATGTCCACTGATAGCAAGTCACCTCTGGACGGATCCCGACGCCTGCATGAAAACATCACTGATAAGGATGGCGCGTTCATTCCTCTGCGTGCTTCCGTCATCTTGAACGCGGTGATGGCGGAGGCGGAGAACGATGATGAACTCAAAGAGTTGGACGAGGATGACGAGGATGACTTCGAATTGGAGGAAGACTAAGTCAGTGAGTCAAGCGTGCGTGCTCCAGTTATCGTTCCATCACCCACGCTTTCTGGCAAATATTTAATTTTATACGTATAAGGCTCCCATTCTAGGCTCAGGGCTAAATCGAAAGAATCGTTTCCTAGCAATTTTATCAGTATCTACATCATTTGGAGCTGAACAACTTCCAGCCCGCTGTACTGATCATCTATGTGTATATACTCCGTCATTATTAAATTATGAGGTGTATCAATATTACCGCGCGCATTTTATAAAACAAAGTCGGTCAAAATTAAGAGGAAAACACGTATTTTTTTCAACATCAGTTTCTGCAGTGAACCGGCCGGGCCGGGCTACTTCTCAGTGGAAATGATTTCAGCTGAAGGCATACGAATGCTATTATATTTTCTGTGTAGTGGAACACCACCAAAATCGCTTACTCTTGGAAGCACTACGGGAAGCGAGCACAGCAATCTCACAAAGACAAACGATTGTCTTCAAGCCAAAAAGGGAGAGAGGGTCGAACGATCGGTCCTTTGATCTTTCACGTTTTCTATAAGCATTTACAATACCTTTATCATACCTTTAAAAATACTACGAAGTCAACCCCTGCCTGTGAACTAAACACACAACTAACTAGTAACCAACGAGCCCTGCGCACATCCAACGATTTATTAATAAAATTTGTTGAACCCTGCGCAATACCAACGAGTACCCAACGAATCAGATAGCTTCCAACCAACGTGTATCCAAGAAACAAACAATCCAAGATCACTGGAGAATCTATCTCCCCGACTGTTGTGAAACCACCCTTTTGTTAGAACTAATAATCAATATCAATACTTAGGTGACAAGGGCCTGCCGTATAAGAGTAACTGTGTCGGTAGAGTCATACTTATATCCTGCCAGTCATGTCGATCTGCGCGCCTTCTGTTGGTTTGGCGCGTTATTAAAGCTTTGTTACTGCAGACGCGGTGAGTTGTGAGTTCCGGATCATTATATTAAGTTATACTTGTCAAACATCTTTTACACAGAAGGCTGCCCACACGTGTTCGGCCAGTCGTGCTCTGCCACCTGGTGTCTTTCCCCTTTTGACTGTTCCGCCGTCTTCGGATTTGGTTCCCTCTCAATTGGGGGTTAAGCGGGACAGCGTACACTGAAGCGTCTGCAGCTGAGCAGTGTTATCGTCCCATTTATATCGTGCCGCCTTTTGGTTTAGAAGAACCTGGATATGTGTTCGGTTGTCGTCAAGAAGAAATTGCGAGTGTTTTCTCCATTGAAGCGTCGTACTGATTGCAAGTACACTTGTGATACAATATTAATAGTTGTTTCCGGAGCCGCTAATACGTGGACGCCGGCCAGATGAGGCCTGTCAAAAGTCCTCAGGCTTATCTGAGTTTAAGAATACTTATTAAAACCCCCCCAGTGGTCCAGGTGGGAAAAAGCTAGATATAGGAGGAAAATGCAATAGTCACAAGTTAACATTTTCTAAAAAGCTAACAGGTAAAGGGAAATCATCATGATTATATAAATTAATATATTAACTTTCACAGCAGTTGAAAATTTAAGGTGACAACTACTTAGTTATGATAGTTGATAAATAAACGAAACTTAAAATGAAGTAACGGAACTAAAAACAGAAATGTAAACTTGAAGTAAAAACTTGAAGAAAGTTTAACACAATATTAATAATTCGGTCCGGTACGGTATTCATGACAATACAATTATCTGATGAAGCTGACTCCTGATAGTATTAATAAAGTCGGACGGTGCACGTGGTTCGAAGCTATTCTCCGATAAGTAATCAAGATTATCAATTATTCCTGCATCATGACGTCAGTCCCTGTTAAGCTTAAAGTATAAAAACCGGTATCAAAAACCCTCCCCCACTCAACCATGTGAAACCCTCCTCCTATGCCGGCCCACCCGGAATATAATGGCATTACTCTATGTTTCGGTCTGTCGGTTTTCCTTGGGTTGGAGAGTACGGAGTCCCTTCGTTAGGTATTCCTCATTCTGCAAGTCGTTAGATAGTTGTTATTATCATTAAATATTGAATCATTGCAACATTGGAGTCGCTAATAAAAGCATAGTTTACGGGGTAAGGAAAATTTTCCCCGTTACTCGGAAATTTTTGGGACATCTATGACTTGGAAAAAGTTGGCACAGATTCGATGATGCGACATGGTTTATTTATGGACGACTGTACATTTATTGATGGTTGATGCTTTTGGGTGCATATATGATGAGGCTATGGATTCCTTGCAGTTTGGATGAGCTGCAGTACGTGAGTGGCTTGATTAGGCATGGTCTGTCAATCGGCAGAAGTTTGAATTTTGAATGGTGATGTAACACACACTGCACTTACGAATTGGCAGAGGGAATGTGACACACACTGCTTACAGCATGCAGAACTAATTGAAAACCTTACAGCCTACCTTGGTTGCATATTTCTTGTCAGTGTTTATCATTTTGGGGTCGTGCCCTGCAGCTGACAATGGCATGATGTTTGGTTGAGTGACGGTGTAGTGACTGTTGCAAGCATCATATGGCTGGTTGAGTATTATGCGGGAGGGGGCGATGGACTTCTGCAGGACTGACGAAGGTGGAAGTCAGACGGGTATTGAGATGTGTCGACGTTGGATGGGGGAAGAAGGTGGCATACAGGCTTGGAAGGAATGGAATAACAGATGGGTCAGTGTACGAGAGGAGCACCGAAGGAGGTAAAGTGGAAGGTGTCAAACGCAAAGGGGATGGCAACAAAACTGGCTACGGAATAGTCAGGGGATGAGGAACGTTGCGATAATCATGTGGGAACTTTTACAGCAGAGGGGGTCTACAGGGGTCCGCATGCAAAGGGGGGATATATTCTGTCATCATGGCTCGGAAATTCAAATGCTTCTGGACGCCTTTTGCGGCAGGCAAGGCACCTTACTAATAGGGGTGGTGACAGCGACGGGAAATGTTGGTGGGCATATGGAAGGAGGACGAACGAGGCAGAATTGTTGAGGCCCGAAGGGGGGGCTGAAACCACAAGGAAAGGACGCACAGACAGAAAGGTATGGGGGATGCTTTGAGAATACACGCCTGTGGGGAAGGGGGAACGTTTACTGGTCGAAGGAGGAAAAACCTGGACAGGTTGGGATACGGGCGGGATTCAATGATGGAATGAGGATGACGAAAGTTAATCTGACTCGGGAAGGAAGGAGGAAGAAGGGTGGGCAACAAGATAGACACGGGGTCTGATACATCACAATAATAATATGTATGGAAACCCTTACAGGCCATGGGGCCACAGGGATGGATACGAAGATGGAGGGGGAGATGTGACCAATCGGATTCCGAACGGGGGCTAGGTCACAATGGATAACATTATTAAGGCACAAGTCGAATTGTGGCAGGGCAATAAGGTGGGATGGCGATGAATACCGGACGAAGGAGAGGCAAAGGACAAGTCGGAGAAGGAAACACTGCCTAGAGCAGGGACACATGGCAAAGGAACAAGGACGACAAGGGATGATTATACACATGTAAGGAGTTGGATTGTGGCGTGGTAATACCAAGGCGAAATAGGGATGAATAACGGACGAGGACGGGACAAAAGGCCAGTAGCAGGAAACACAGTTAGGGGAGGAGAATAAGAGAACGGTAAAAACACGACACTGGTTATAATATCGTCAGAACTGGGACATACTGAGGGTGCCACTGGATGTACCGTGCCGACTTGGACTTGATTGGAATTGGGAACTTTGAACGGAGGGTGGCGAGACTTGATATCATTTGGGACAACACTTACTGTTATCATTTAGTAAAATACTTAAAAGAAAGATTTGGTATCCACTTTGAGGAATCACGGTGAGAATTGAGGGGCAACGCGACATGGATTGATGGATGGATTAAAAAAAAAAAAAAAAAAAAAAAAATTATTTATGGACAAAAGGTCGACAAGAGGAATCTATGAAGGAATGGAATGGGATGGAAGTAGTATGGAAGGAACTGGAATGGAATGGGATGGAAGTGGTACGGAAAGAACTGGAATGGAATGGGATGGAAGTGGTATGGAAGGAACTGGAATGAAATGGGATGGAAGTGGTATGGAAGGAAATGGAATGGAATTGGTCTGGAATGGAAGGAAGCAGTGGAATGGAAGTGATTAAATGAAGGAAGGAAAGGAAGGTGCTATGGTCACGCCTGGCTAAGCAAGAAAGGAAGGAAGGAAGCAAGACAAGAAGTAAGGATGAGATTATTGGATCGATGGATGGATTAAAATATGGAATAATGTTGACGGGCGGAACCAATTTTTCCGGATTGAATTTCATCCCCAAATCCGTGAAACATGTTCCTGTTTCAAGCTCACGCGTACTTCAATCCGGTGTCAGTGAACTCAGTAATTAATATCAGATTCCTTAAGTCAGCCTCATTCCATATCTCAATCCATCCGCCAACCAAATTTGAAGAATATCACTGGTTCCGCCCGTCAACATCATTCCATATTTTAATCCATCCATCGATCCAATAATCTCATCCTTACTTCTTGTCTTGCTTCCTTCCTTCCTTTCTTGCTTAGCCAGGCGTGACCATAGCACCTTCCTTTCCTTCCTTCATTTAATCACTTCCATTCCACTGCTTCCTTCCATTCCAGACCAATTCCATTCCATTTCCTTCCATACCACTTCCATCCCATTTCATTCCAGTTCCTTCCATACCACTTCCATCCCATTCCATTCCAGTTCTTTCCGTACCACTTCCATCCCATTCCATTCCAGTTCCTTCCATACTACTTCCATCCCATTCCATTCCTTCATAGATTCCTCTTGTCGACCTTTTGTCCATAAATAATTTAATTTTTTTTTTTTTTTTTTTTAATCCATCCATCAATCCATGTCGCGTTGCCCCTCAATTCTCACCGTGATGCCTCAAAGTGGATACCAAATCTTTCTTTTAAGTATTTTACTAAATGATAACAGTAAGTGTTGTCCCAAATGATATCAAGTCTCGCCACCCTCCGTTCAAAGTTCCCAATTCCAATCAAGTCCAAGTCGGCACGGTACATCCAGTGGCACCCTCAGTATGTCCCAGTTCTGACGATATTATAACCAGTGTCGTGTTTTTACCGTTCTCTTATTCTCCTCCCCTAACTGTGTTTCCTGCTACTGGCCTTTTGTCCCGTCCTCGTCCGTTATTCATCCCCATTTCGCCTTGGTATTACCACGCCACAATCCAACTCCTTACATGTGTATAATCATCCCTTGTCGTCCTTGTTCCTTTGCCATGTGTCCCTGCTCTAGGCAGTGTTTCCTTCTCCGACTTGTCCTTTGCCTCTCCTTCGTCCTGTATTCATCGCCATCCCACCTTATTGCCCTGCCACAATTCGACTTGTGCCTTAATAATGTTATCCATTGTGACCTAGCCCCCGTTCGGAATCCGATTGGTCACATCTCCCCCTCCATCTTCGTATCCATCCCTGTGGCCCCATGGCCTGTAAGGGTTTCCATACATATTATTATTGTGATGTATCAGACCCCGTGTCTATCTTGTTGCCCACCCTTCTTCCTCCTTCCTTCCCGAGTCAGATTAACTTTCGTCATCCTCATTCCATCATTGAATCCCGCCCGTATCCCAACCTGTCCAGGTTTTTCCTCCTTCGACCAGTAAACGTTCCCCCTTCCCCACAGGCGTGTATTCTCAAAGCATCCCCCATACCTTTCTGTCTGTGCGTCCTTTCCTTGTGGTTTCAGCCCCCCCTTCGGGCCTCAACAATTCTGCCTCGTTCGTCCTCCTTCCATATGCCCACCAACATTTCCCGTCGCTGTCACCACCCCTATTAGTAAGGTGCCTTGCCTGCCGCAAAAGGCGTCCAGAAGCATTTGAATTTCCGAGCCATGATGACAGAATATATCCCCCCTTTGCATGCGGACCCCTGTAGACCCCCTCTGCTGTAAAAGTTCCCACATGATTATCGCAACGTTCCTCATCCCCTGACTATTCCGTAGCCAGTTTTGTTGCCATCCCCTTTGCGTTTGACACCTTCCACTTTACCTCCTTCGGTGCTCCTCTCGTACACTGACCCATCTGTTATTCCATTCCTTCCAAGCCTGTATGCCACCTTCTTCCCCCATCCAACGTCGACACATCTCAATACCCGTCTGACTTCCACCTTCGTCAGTCCTGCAGAAGTCCATCGCCCCCTCCCGCATAATACTCAACCAGCCATATGATGCTTGCAACAGTCACTACACCGTCACTCAACCAAACATCATGCCATTGTCAGCTGCAGGGCACGACCCCAAAATGATAAACACTGACAAGAAATATGCAACCAAGGTAGGCTGTAAGGTTTTCAATTAGTTCTGCATGCTGTAAGCAGTGTGTGTCACATTCCCTCTGCCAATTCGTAAGTGCAGTGTGTGTTACATCACCATTCAAAATTCAAACTTCTGCCGATTGACAGACCATGCCTAATCAAGCCACTCACGTACTGCAGCTCATCCAAACTGCAAGGAATCCATAGCCTCATCATATATGCACCCAAAAGCATCAACCATCAATAAATGTACAGTCGTCCATAAATAAACCATGTCGCATCATCGAATCTGTGCCAACTTTTTCCAAGTCATAGATGTCCCAAAAATTTCCGAGTAACGGGGAAAATTTTCCTTACCCCGTAAACTATGCTTTTATTAGCGACTCCAATGTTGCAATGATTCAATATTTAATGATAATAACAACTATCTAACGACTTGCAGAATGAGGAATACCTAACGAAGGGACTCCGTACTCTCCAACCCAAGGAAAACCGACAGACCGAAACATAGAGTAATGCCATTATATTCCGGGTGGGCCGGCATAGGAGGAGGGTTTCACATGGTTGAGTGGGGGAGGGTTTTTAATACCGGTTTTTATACTTTAAGCTTAACAGGGACTGACGTCATGATGCAGGAATAATTGATAATCTTGATTACTTATCGGAGAATAGCTTCGAACCACGTGCACCGTCCGACTTTATTAATACTATCAGGAGTCAGCTTCATCAGATAATTGTATTGTCATGAATACCGTACCGGACCGAATTATTAATATTGTGTTAAACTTTCTTCAAGTTTTTACTTCAAGTTTACATTTCTGTTTTTAGTTCCGTTACTTCATTTTAAATTTCGTTTATTTATCAACTATCATAACTAAGTAGTTGTCACCTTAAATTTTCAACTGCTGTGAAAGTTAATATATTAATTTATATAATCATGATGATTTCCCTTTACCTGTTAGCTTTTTAGAAAATGTTAACTTGTGACTATTGCATTTTCCTCCTATATCTAGCTTTTTCCCACCTGGACCACTAGGGGGGTTTTAATAAGTATTCTTAAACTCAGATAAGCCTGAGGACTTTCGTCAGAACTGGGACACACTTAGGGTGCCACTGGATGTACCGTGCCGACTTGGACTTGATTGGAATTGGGAACTTTGAACGGAGGGTGGCGAGACTTGATATCATTTGGGACAACACTTACTGTTATCATTTAGTAAAATACTTAAAAGAAAGATTTGGTATCCACTTTGAGGCATCACGGTGAGAATTGAGGGGCAACGCGACATGGATTGATGGATGGATTAAAAAAAAAAAAAAAAAAAAAAAATTAAATTATTTATGGACAAAAGGTCGACGAGAGGAATCTATGAAGGAATGGAATGGGATGGAAGTAGTATGGAAGGAACTGGAATGGAATGGGATGGAAGTGGTACGGAAGGAACTGGAATGGAATGGGATGGAAGTGGTATGGAAGGAACTGGAATGAAATGGGATGGAAGTGGTATGGAAGGAAATGGAATGGAATTGGTCTGGAATGGAAGGAAGCAGTGGAATGGAAGTGATTAAATGAAGGAAGGAAAGGAAGGTGCTATGGTCACGCCTGGCTAAGCAAGAAAGGAAGGAAGGAAGCAAGACAAGAAGTAAGGACGAGATTATTGGATCGATGGATGGATTAAAATATGGAATAATGTTGACGGGCGGAACCTGATATTCTTCAAATTTGGTTGGCGGATGGATTGAGATATGGAATGAGGCTGACTTAAGGAATCTGATATTAATTACTGAGTTCACTGACACCGGATTGAAGTACGCGTGAGCTTGAAACAGGAACATGTTTCACGGATTTGGGGATGAAATTCAATCCGGAAAAATTGCTGTGCAAGGTTACGGAATGGGGAATGAATCGGGAGCAGAAGTCACGGAATGGGGAACGGACAACACGTAACACGGTTTGGGAATATGCATCACTTGAATATTATGATATATACTCACTGTATCTCGGGACTGGCAGGTGTTTTAACAGACCCGAACGATAAGCTGCCTCGGGTGGAGGGAGAGACGGTGCAAGGAAAATGGAAGGACAAAATGGGAGATAGGGTCGACACACACGTTTCGAATTCGACAGAGGTGAGGGGGAAATGAAGGGGGGGGGGGGGGTGTATGAGGAATTTGAGTAGCCTATACAGACAAGGCAATGTTTCATGTGGATGCAAGGTCGGTGGGACGGAACTTGTCAAGGCAGTTGTGCCACAAGCGAGATACCGGAATATAAAGGACGTAAGGAGTGAAATAAGGAAGGAAAGGAGGAGACGATGCAATGGACATTTTCAAGAGAAAAGAAGATAAGACAGGAGAATCTGAAGAGAGTTTTCGGCGAGGGGGGAGCTGGAGGAAGCAGGGGGGAAAGGACAGGAGACAAATTGCGACGACACACCTGTTCGGAGGTTGCTGGGTTATACACAGGAGAACAACTGAGTGATTACAGGAGGAGATTGGGATGGGAGGAAAAGATACGGAAGACGGTGGCAGAGATGACGAAGCAGAGGTTATACTCCATGGCAGGAGCAATGTTACAAAATATTATGGGGGGGGAGGGTACAGAACAACTCGCGGAACTAGGGTGATAATTTATCAATCGCAGTGGGGGGCAATGAAGTTTGTATGGTTACACACGGCTATCAGCTTGCCAGAGGGGATGAAAGAGGCGGCAAAGGGCATCATGCAAGGATGCAAAGGTGGCAAGGAATCAGTGCATGGTATATATGGGTAACGGAGATGGAAAAGGGCGAGGCCGCGGAGGAATTAGAATATTTGGTGCCATGGTGGCAAGGGCGTTTACACAACGGTAGAGGAGGCGAAAAGGTTGGGTACCAAGGTGAAGGTACGCACGATGGGTGCAGGGCATTCCGGATAATACTGATTAAGTCTGAGGGGGAATGGATGGGGGTCGGAGATGGAACGGGAAATAAAGTTTGCGACGGACTTGGCCTGGGCCTGCGATGAGGGCTGGGAGGAGAGTCCAGAGACGGTGGCTGACGTTACTGTGTCGGTATGGTTGCAAGGTTTGACTTGGGAAGAGCGGGCGGAAGCGAGTTCAGGCAACTTATGGGAGCGGGAAAGGAAGGGCTGTGACAGGAGACAAGGAACAAGAACGGAATTGAAAGAGAAACAAGATAAAAGGGGCGAGGGCAGGGGGATTGGTCAAACACCATTCACAGGGAAATGGGATAGGAAGTGCCTGGAATAGGGCGGCCTTCGCGATTAAGCTACCACGAAGACAGGATCGCCAAGGTAATGAAGGCGGAACTGTTGGAAAAGGGGTTGATAGAGGCCCGGTTATCGGAATACTCTTCGCCGGTGCGGATGGCGCCGAAGCCGGATTGCACATTGCGAATGTGCATAAACTATTGGAAGATCAACCAGATCATAAAGAAGATCGAGACGCCGGTTCCGGATGTACGGCGGGGAGTGGAAGTGCTGCGAAAGGCGAAGATATACTCCACTTTGGATCTGAAGAGTGGTTTCTGGCAAATATGATTGACAGAAGAGAGCCAATTATACCTCACGGCCTTCATGGTTGGAATGACGACCTATGTATGGAAGGTCTTGCCGATGCATATGGGGCTCAAGGTTACTCCGGGAATCTTTCAAAAGGCGATGACAGATGCTAGGGGCGAAGTTCCGCGATGAGGAGTTTGCTTTTAAGCATGGCGATACGTCCTCGTACGCATTTGCGTATCGGGATGATGTCATAATAATATTATACTCTATCTCGGTGGAAGAGCACAATGGACATGGAACACCTCAGGGATATCATGAGGCGGGTTAAGGCATTCGGGTTTCGGCTCAATGCCAAGAAGTGCCATTTCATGCAAAAACGGATTTAATATTTGGGATACGATATTGACAACGGAACATGCACAATCGCGGCTAAGAAGGGGGAAGCATTGGAGGCAATGTCGATGCCGAGGAGTAAATCGGATCTACACTCGTTCGTGTCTTGGGCGCATTTTGAACTACACTCGTTCGGATCTATACTCGGGATATTATGAAAAGTTTATCACGAATTTTGCCAATCGGGCGGAGCCCATACGGAAGCACACGAAGAACTTCAAGGGGGACTGGGCAAATTCGGATGAGTGGGGTCAAGATGTCTAGGATGTAAAGGATCCGTTAACGGAGGACGGAACAGTACTGAGGTTGCCAAACTTCAACGCACCTTTTATCCTGGATACGGACGCGTCGGCGTACGCGATAGGGGGGGTGCTACAACAGGCGGACGACAAGGGACGGCTACGGCCAGTGATCTTTCTTACTCGGCGAATGTCGAATGCGGAAAGGCAATATTGCACGAGGCAACGGGTAGCTTTGGCTATTGTCGGGAGATTCAAACGATTGAGGGAATACCTGTGGGGGGCGAAGGACACAAAGGTGAGGACGGACCATAACAACCTGCGGTGGTTGATGTCGCAAGACCAGACGGGACGTCTGGCACGGTGGCAACAGGAGTTATCGGAGTACGACTTCCAGGTAGAGTACATCAAGGGAAAGGAGAACTTCTTGGCTGATCATCAGTCGAAGTCGGGCGGAAGGGAGGAGGCAGGTGCTCTTCAAGGTAAGGGGGAGGGGGAACCGAAAAAGCGCCAGGTACCGGAGGTATTCACGGTCAAGCCGGTATGGGATGGGGACCAGAGAAGGGGAATGAACCTAACACGATTTCGGTTCACCACGGCGGCGGTGGTATTGACGGTTTGGGGGTACATGGATTTGGAAAAGATAGAGAAGGAAGCGGATTTCGAGGATAAGAAGCCGATAAATGGCATGGTATATGCGGCGGAAATGTCGGCGGCATACAAGTTTCGGACGACCGGAGACATGGGGAAACAGGCATGCGACAGGGACCTTCGGCTTTATGAGGCTGCTCGCATTAATTCGCGGGAATGCTGTGAGGAACATGGGGACCAATACGCGAGAGACAACCTCGACGAGTACGAATAAAACGCGGCATTGAACGAGGAGAGGACACCGGAGGAATTGGAGAGGCCATGCTTTCCATGGCGGCAGTTGCCGATGGTGGGCAACATCATCGTCGGGGATAAGAAGGACGAGGAGCAGCAGCGGCAGGAACCGGTGAGTTCCAAGAGGTTGCAGAAGGCGCACCCCAGCAAGGTGGCTTTGGATTTGGAAACGGATACGCAGATTAAGTTTGCGTCAGTGGACAAATTTAGGAGCCTGACGAGTGAGGCGAAGGACTTCCAGGCTCTGATTAAGCACGTGAAAAACCCAACACCGGAGACGCTCACGGAAAAAGTGAAGAAGCAGTTGAAGACGCTCACATTCTCGGACGGGTTGATAGGGTTCATGGGCACGGACGGACGATACAAGGACGACCCCCCGGAACGATGGATGGTATGGGTACAGCCGGCGCTGCGGCATGCCATACTGATCGGGGCACATAACTGCCCGCTGCAAAGCCATCCGGGGCTGGAAAGGATGAAATGGTCCTTGGCAAGGAAGTTCTACTAGGGGATTATGGGCAGGGACGTCGAGAGGTTTATCAACGGCTGCGCATCATGTCAGCGGGCTAAGACGCCTTACGATGCGAACAAAGGGCTGGTCGGGCAATACGAGGTCGCGAGCGAGATTTTCGAGACTGTGCACATCGATTACGTGGGGCCACTGCCGGAGGCAGGGGATGGGGGATTCAAATATGTCCTTACGGTTATCGATCGGGCGTCCCATTACGATCACGGTGCCCACGAAGGATGACACCAAGGAAACAACTTCTAAGGCACTCATCGACTGTGTCTTTAGCTGGATTGGGGTTCCGAGGAAGATCCTTTCGGATCGTGGGAGTTCGTTCATCAATTGGGTGCCGTTTGAGAGCAATGGCGGAGGCGGAACACATGGTCCGGAAACAACGGGAGGCGGAGATGCGGCGTAAGGACGCCAGGGGGCAGCAGAAGTACAGGCATATGCATGTGGAGTTCAATGTTGGGGACACTGTCTAGTTATACGTCCCGAGCATCACGAAGGGATTATCGGTAAAGCTATATGTCAATGAGAAACGGCAAGGGGCCATATCAGGTGGTACAGTAGACAGCGGCATACAACTGCAAAATTCGCCACCAGCGTACGAATGAGGAACAGATTGTTCACGCACGGCGGCTGGTGAAGTTTTCGCCATTCTTGTTGGACTACGAGACGGACGCGCAGGCGTTGGCGCGCACGGCGGATGATTGGGGGAACCCGACTCCTTGGCTTACTCGCTCGCAGAGGGCACGAGAAAGCTGAGAAGGACGAGAAACAAAGGTTGCGGGACGCAATCACGGAACTAGAGACGGGTTCGCATGAGAGAGTGGCACGGAGACAACGAAAGGAGGAGAATGAGAAAGACGTCAAAGAGGAGGAGAAGGCGGGGGCGCAAGGGCGGACGGAAATTGGAGAGCGGAAGGAGGAGACACAGGATACGGCGGCAAGGCCGCGAAATTTTCAAAGGATGCGGGGAAGGACGAAAAAGAAAGGGAAAAGAAGCGGAGGGGACGACCGGCCCTTCCGAAACCGCCACAAGAAGGCCAGGATGGGGACCAAGGCGCGAAGAGGCTGAGGTCGGACAAGGGGGTGGATGACTCAGCTAAAATCAACAGGATCCAGTGGAGGACTGGCAAGTTTTACTTGATGCGGCCGGCGGCTAAGGATGTCGCGGACGACACGATGGATGACTTTTATGTCATGCGGATCCTGAAGGTGGGTGGACACACGAGGTCCAAGGCGGCAGCGTGCATCGACCCAGTAATGCAGTTTTGGAGGAGTAACGATGAAACTGACGGAGACAAATGTCGTCAGTTCGACCCGGCCTTTCTGGAAAACTGGGGACAGAAAAGGGAAACATGGGATATAAGCATCTGGGTGGATGATAAGGATCACACGCCATATACGGTACAGTCGAGACCCAGGTTGGTCTTAGACATGCCGTTCGACCTCACAGAGGATTGGCGTATCCCCACCGTCGTATGGGATGAGGTGGAGGAGGCAGGCCTGCCCTTCGAAATTATCGGGGCACCACCGGCGGCGGTGAGGTGGAGGGGGAAGAAGCGTCCCTCGGGGCCGGGAAGGAAAATGAGAGAGAAAAGAAGATGAGAGCGAGAGAAGAAGATGAGAGAGAGAGAGAGAGAGAGAGAGAGAGAGAAGAGGAGAGAAAGAGAGAGCGAAAGAGTGAGACCGGAACCGGGGAGGTGCGCCCGGGGGAAGCGGCTGATAATACCCAAGGGTCAATTGATCCATATGTGTATGGTATACACCAATCGCGCGATGATATACTTTTATTCCGCGCAGGGACGCGATGATATATTTTTATTCCGCGAGGATCGCGACGTTTATTATATATTCCGCGCGGGGACGCGATGACAAGCTTACGAGCTTTGATGACTACGACCATAATACGCCGTGGGGCGAGGTCAGTAACGTAGTAGGACTGATCACCCTCACGTTCAACTTTTCATACACCCTCAGCCGGCGGTGGCACAATCAGGGTAAGCATACAGGGTACGAATATAACATTGGTCGACACGAGAGAATGAATGAGAGAGACGAAGATGAAGAGAGAGCGAAGAAGAGAGGAGGAGGGGGAAATATGCATATACCCACAGGTACCGATGAGGGCACAGGGCCCATACAGCAGTCACAGCCGCGGTACAATTGATACATTCGACTCATGGTATTTATAATTATAAATTCATGTTGCCGCGCAGGGACGCGAGGACGACGGAACGCCGGAGGAAAAAGACTCACCGCTCGGCATGCGGGTCGAGGGATGTTCATGCAACAACTTGATTACAACCACGGCGCGGGGAGCCGATATGGAAGGGGACCGTGGTGGCGTTGGAAACAGGGAGAGAGGGGATACATGGGAATGTATAGGGACAGCAGTAATAAGGGGTACTCAGTGTCGTTTCAAGCATGGAGTGGTAGAACCTCCGCCGGAGGACCGCGGCGGGAATATCAAAGGCGTTGCGGGGACTTTCCCTTACCTACGTTACTGAAGTTCGGGTCTACACGCCGAGACTACAACGTCCACTGGGGCCTTAACAAGATAGAAGTCTTTTACTAACCGCTTATGCTTCATGGATGGAGCGGACGAGGAAGGATATTGGTGATTTATTCAAATTCCCACGAGTTTCATGGCAATTTTCAGAATTCGAGTGGAGGACGATGGATGTGAATGAATTATTCAAATTCCCACGAGTTTCATTGCAATTTTCAGAGTTTGAGTGGACGATCGACATGGATGGATTATTCGAATTCCTACGAGTTTCATGATAATTTTCAGAGTTCGGGGGGAGGACGATGGAGGTGGATGGATTATTCGAATTCCCACGAGTTTCATGGCAATTTTTCATGAATTTGAGATTTTACACGAGAGAGCTCGTAGAAAATCGTTGTAGGCGAGGATGTCAAGTGGCAACTCAATTGACTTAAAATACCCACGGTCATAACTGAGTGGCAATTTTTACACGAGGAAGCTCGTGAAAAATCCGTTGGTGGTTCGGCCGCGGACGGAATTGAATGGAAGAAAATACTGAATCAATGGATTTTGATCGGGTGGATATGGATTTATCATAAGTTAATAACGGACGGGGGTAGTATAGACTCACACTAGGTGGGGGGGACGATGAATGAATTTAGGTTTAACTATTAATAACACGGGGGGTGCAAGTTATGCGGGGGAGGGGGTCAAGTCACAGACCCGATGATCACTCCGAGATAATAAGTTTTACACATTCTATCCCGGTTTGGTTCGGCTGGTTTCAACTCGACTTCTCGCGCATCCTGACGAGGGCACGTTCGAGGGGGAGAGGGGATTATGCCGGCCCACCCGGAATACAATGGCATTACTCTATGTTTCGATCTGTCGGTTTTCCTTGGCTTGGAGAGTACGGAGTCCCTTCGTAAGGTATTCCTCATTCTGCAAGTCGTTAGATAGTTGTTATTTAATG
>WBZZ01003499.1:0-89142 GCA_019918135.1 Paulinella micropora
CAACATAAGCACGGCCTGTTGTACTTGGACCACCAACGGGCTGGGGCTTGTCTGCTGCACCCGCCTCTGATTAAAGACTGTTAGCGGCGTGGAGCCAAAATCGGCGATCAGGGCACGCAGCTTGCTCTCGTTACTAGAGAAATGTATCGCTGGCGTGTCGGCATTGGCGGGGCTGCCTACCGTTGGCACCGGTGATTCTGACAGGCCCTGCAAGGTCTGCAGATTGACCACGCTGATGAAAGTAAAGGCAGGCAGCTGCGCTGCCAAGCATAGCACCTGCCAGGCAAGTCCTCCAGCACGGCTGCGCAGCAAGCAACCCGTTACTAGCCAGAGCCAGAGCACAAAGTAAGCTGCCGACGACAAGCACCAGCACACCGTGGCGCGCCAAACGACCTCTAGCCTCGTTTGGATCTCCATCAGCCTGATCTGTTTACTTTCGTGGAGCTCGCACTGATGTGCTGCTAAGAGTCGCATCGCGCTCAGCCTCTTAGCGCTGTGAAGCAGTAGCCACCCACCGTACGCCTGGCTTAGCAACAGGAAGATGTGCAAGGCGCCGATCTGCGCAGCGCCCCCGCCAGTACCACAGAACCTGCGCACAGGCACAGCCTGGCCCTGCTACGGCACGCAGGATTGCCGCGGGGTGGCCCGACGTAAGCCAGACCGCACGGGTACTCTTCTAAGCAATCCAACCAGCAGTACCAACCCAGCGGGAACAAGGAGGCCACACACAACAGCAGCCACAACGGCTGCCTGACGAACACTGAAATGCAGGCGAAGACCGTGTGCGCTGTGCACCACGACAAAACCCTGCATAGGATAGGCATGATTTTCCGCAGATAGGATCCGGCCTGAAGCACTAAAGTCAGAGAGACGAGCCAGGTCATGCCACAGACAAAGCTGGTAGCGGTAGCAACAAACAGCTGCGTCACGGACGCTTCGACGGTCGGGCCACAGACCTTGGGCCAAGGCATGAGGCGCGACAGAAAATGGTCCCACCAACGCCCTGCAAACTGCGCTTTTTTTGTCTTTAAAAACTCTCTCCTCTTCCCCCCCCCCTGATTTTTTTTTTTGTTCTGATAATTTTCCCTTTCTGTCGTTGCCGTCAAGACTGGTACAGAAACTCTCTGCAAGTCTCCCATCTCGCTTTAAAAAAAATGGGGGGGAGGGGGCTCAAAAGAAAGAAAGGATGTCAGCCCCCCCCTACTCACAAAATCAAGTCTATTAAAGCAAATGCCAGAATGTGCTCTTGCTAAGATCTTTAAGTCCAAAACCCGCCAAATGTGGCAAAGTCGTTTGTGCTAGCCGGAATCTACAGTCCTTCTAAATTTTGTACAAAAGAACCCCTGCTCCTCCCTTCCCTTCTCTCTACCACCGCTGGCGCTTGTTTACCGGAGTCGAGAAAATTTTGCCAAGCAACGTTTGAATTTTTTAATGGTATTGTGCATACAACAACAAGTAACGATGTCATTCCTGTCTTCTTACTGCCCGAAGCAACATATTTCTGTAACAGCAGATTTTCTTACCGTTGGGGGTTGTTTTTTATTGCTTTCTTTTTTACCGTTTGCTCAGCTCCGCAATACAACTCATTTCCCCCGACTGGAAGGGTGCGAGGGGGTCGATCCATCTGTCCACCGCACCCGGGATCGTTGTTATGTCTTCGTCCTTTTCCAACCGCTCGTATACGTCTGTGTACGTTGCCAGGACCTCCTTCGTCATCTTCTCGATCTCCGTCTGCAGTTCTGCCAAGGACGATAGATGCTCATTATTTAGCTCCAGAATTGCGGTGCCCCACTTACGCAAAGAAGTACATCTGATCTTCACGTCGTACTGCTTAAGCTTTGCGCCAGCGGGTTGCGAGCTCGGCAGTGTACTAGCCCGCGCAATATTATCTGCAGACACACAAAGTATGTGCAGGATGCTAGCAGGCAATGTCTTTTTCTTTTGCGTACACTACCTCCTTTTCCCTTCTTTTTTTAAACAATCTCCTACTATTTGCTTTTTTGTTTCAGAAAGAGTGAGACACATAAGGCGAGTAGCAGAGTCTTGGACCTTTCGGGTTGGCCAAATCCAGAGCAGAGATCGTGCTGTCCTTTTTATTGGCAGTACGCTTCTTTGCTTCTACAGCCCCCGCCGGTAGGTTCAGGTTTGCCTTGGGCAGCAGACTCTTTCTGGGCGCTATTTTTCCAGTTGATTTCCTAGCGGCTTGCTTTGATTCGCGGCGGCATCTCTGCACAACAAGGAATAACAAAAAAGGCACAAAAGAAGAAAAAAAACAAGATAGATGGATAGATAAAAACTACACGGAGACCAACACAGACCAAACAGACACACAGATCAAACCAAAATCACACGCACAATTCACAAGCACACGCACACGCACGCAATTCACACACACGCAATTCACAAGCAATTCACAAGCGCACACATACACGCGAACACACACACACAGAATTCACAAAAAAATCACATGCATACACACACAAATCAAACACACACACACGCTTCACACACGGAATTCATATACGGAATTCATATACACACATGCACAAAATCACAAATGCCATTGAAACATACACAGATAGTGCCCTTGCAAAACGACGCACAAGCGATGTGTGAGTGACCCAACAAGGGGAGGGGGGCCGACACCATTGAGCTTGTCGGCCACGGTACAACCCATTGGGCAAAGCACAATGCTGTCAACATTGTTTTGCGCAATGGTCTTTTTCGGCATCTCAGCCAGGGTTGGCCCCCCTCCCAACAAGACTCACACATCGTGGTTCATCCTTTGGCAAAAGGTACACCCTGTGTGTCAATGGAGTTTGTGAATGCGAATTGTGTGTATGTGCTTGTGAATTGTATGTGTGTGTGTGCTTGTGAATGCGTGTGTGTGTGCATTGCGTTTCTGTGTGTCTGCGTGTGTGTGTGCATTGCGTTTCTGTGTGTCTGCGTGTGTGTGTGCATTGCGTTTCTGTGTGTCTGTGTGTGTGTGTGCATCGTGAATTGTGCGTGTGTGAATTGCTTGTGAATTGCGTGTGTGCTTGTGAATTGCATGTGTGTTTTTGCGTGTGAATTGTGTGTGTGTGTAGTTTCTGTTGACGGTGGGTGGGGGGTTGTAGTGAATTGGGTGTGAATTTGGTTTTTTCTCAGTGTTTCGAGTCTTTGTTTTTTTTTGCTTTTGTTCGCAAAGGTGGATATAGTTTTTGCACCAACCTATCGTGCATGATGCTGTTTCTTTGGGCCTACCTTCAATTCTCCTTCTTTTGCATATATTCTGTAGTCCAATGGCGTTGCGTCCCGACCTCTACCTGCAAGACGTCACTGGCAGGTTCTGCTGGCCCGTCGCGGAAAGACTCTACCCAGTGGATCCTGACTTGTATTATGCCCAACCAGACAGATTACCTAGGGAGTTCGGACACCTCAATTTCCAAGACGTGTACGAACAGCTCCTTGCCCCCTACGGCTACTACAGAGTTTACAAGAATAATACTCAAGTGTGGATTAGAGTCTACTGGCGGGGCCCCGCGTCGCTGTACTATTGCGACGAGAACCCAGTGTGCCCGTTGTGCTTTCTACAGCTCAACGAGGTGTGCGAGGCTCGCTGCTGCCAATAAATACACCTTTTCACACATAAAAATTGTTACGGGCCCCTTTCAAGGCAAAATATTTTTTTTAATACAAGCCGTTGCAGTCTTTTCTTTTTCTCCGTCGGGGGCCTTTCACGTTGCAGACAAACGCCTTCTTCACCAAAACAGAATCACTGGGCGTTGACTTCCAGGTGGCTAGTCAGGGCCGCGGCAAAGACCGTCAGAGCCACCAGCAAGAAAACGACCACGAGCCCGACCCCAAGCCTCTTCTGGTTCCAAGACAGTCTACGGTTTTCGGGGTTTCTTTCCTCGTCCCTCAAGCAAGCTAAAAGGACTAGCAACAAGCAGATCGAGACCGAGGAAAGACTAAGAGTGGCTATGTAGGCAGCGTCATTCATGCAACGCACTTCTGTCACGTACGGGAAGTTCGTGGCACAGGGCGTGCTTGGGTCGCAAGTCAGGCGCCAAGACATGAACAGGTCCTGATTGAATCCGCGGAGCAGTCTGACCCGCTTTTCGTACGTACCCCTTTGCTTGTGCAAATGAATGTTCCAGGTCTTTTGCTTGAAAAGCCAATACGAGTTCGGTCTGTTAATCCCGGCCCTGAACTCAAGCTTGGCGTGCGCTACGCTCGCGTTCGACAGCTTATCTAAAGGCAAGGCCAGGCTGTACGACCTCAGGAACATGCAGCTGGGGTAGCGAGAAAAGGGCTCTATCGCACCCAACGTTTGTGGCGCGACCGTCGCTACCGCCGCGCAAGCTAGCAACAACAGAAGCGCCGGCTGCATTTTTTTCTAGGCTGCGTTCCTTTCTTTTCCTTTGTAGTTTTGGGGCAAAAGGAATTTGGCCCCCTGGGGGGGGGGGGCGCGGGGAAGCGGGCGCGCGGTGGCCCCCCCCCTCCCAACTTTTTCCAGCGACTGCCGCCCCCCCCCCCCCCCCACACATCCTCTCTCCCCCCCTCCCGCCGAAAAGAAAAGCGGGGGAGACTCTTTTTTAAAGTAAGCCCGGAAACCCTCCATGTCTGCAGCAGCACCCCCGACCGCACAAGCACCGGCGCCTCAACCCGGCAGAGCCGCCCACGCTCTTGACTCTGCCTGCCGACGTCTGGGAAATAGTCTGCGCCCTGGTGGCCGATAACCCCCGCTGGCTCTACGCGGCTTGGTCGTTGGTGTGCAAGCAAGCCCAGAGAGGCCCAGCCCAGTTTGCTGCCCTGCGTCTCAATTCGGACGGCCCCGACGTCCCCGCGGCCTGCTGGCAGGAATGGCAAGCAATCACACAGCTAACCATCACCGGCACAGCGGCGGCCCGCGTCTTGAGTGCTGTCGGGCAAACGCACGTACAGACGCTGCTGCTGAAGGGCACCATTACCGCGCAGGACCTGCGCGAAACACTGCACCTCCAGGGGCTGCGGGCCCTGGGCCACGACGTCCCGGACACCACAGACAGCGACCTCGAGCCCACGTTAGTGCCGTCCGATGACTGGCTCAACCTCCGCCAACCAGTGGACGGCGACGCGCTGGCACAGTACTTACGCGCGCGCCGGGCCCCCTTACGCACCTTGCTTTTGGGACGGAGACATCTGACCACAAACCTGTGCGAGGCCATCGGCAGCCAAACTGAGCTGCGCCAGCTAAAAGCCTGGGCCTGCAGCGCCGCTACCTTCGGCTGGCTCGCAGCCCTGACCAAGCTGCGCTATCTGGATCTTACGGACTGCACGCGACTCACTGACGCCGCGCTCGTCAAGCTGTCCGCCATGTCCGGCCTCGAGGAGTTGTCTTTGCAAGGTTGCACCCACGTGACCATGGACGGGCTGTGGCCGCACTGTCCCGCCTGCGCAAGCTGCGCTTCCTGGACCTAGGTTATCTGCCACGCTTGACTAGCCTCTCGTTCCTCGCGCAAATGTCTGGGCTCAGAAAGCTGCATGTTCACAACTGCAACCTGGACAATGCCGCGCTGGAAACGCTAAGAAACTTCGGGCAATTGCGGGTCTTAGGTCTCGCGGCCAACCGCCAGACCGACGAGGGGCTCGGCCATTTGTCCACGCTGTACAAACTTACGAGGCTCGATCTGAGCTTTTGTCGGCGGATTAATGGGCTGGCCTCTCTGGCCACCCTGCCTGAGCTCACGTCGCTCAGCCTCGAAGGCTGTACCTCAGTGACAAGCCTGGGGGCCCGGCCCCTGCCGCCTAAGCTGCAGAACCTAAACTTAATATTCTGCAAAGGTTTACGGGACGATAGCCTCGCACCACTGGCGCACCTGGCACACTTGCAGCAGTTAGATCTCAGTGGCTGTGCCCTGCTCACTTCCGCCGGGCTACGGCACCTAGCCGCCTTGCGCACTTTGCAAAAGCTGAGTCTGTTCCTTTGCTACCGCATCCAGGACTTCCAGGGTCTCTCTGAGCTCAAGTCGCTCACAGACCTGGTGCTGGAGAGTTGCCAAACATACGACAGCCAGCTTGCCTACCTGCCGCCGAACTTGCAACGCCTGGATCTCAGCTCTAACCAAGCACTCACTGACGGGGCGTTCAACTATTTAGCCAGCCTGGCCGGGCTGCAAAGGCTACGTATTCAAGGATGTCCGGCCATCACACAAAAGGCAGTTCTTGACTTCAAAACCCAACGACCTCGGCTGAGCGTTGTGATTAATTAAACAGACACTCCAGAAAAAGAGCCAGCGCCGATTTTTTTTGCTTTAATTTTTTTATAAAAAAGAACGGGTCTGTTGCCGCATAGCCGCCAGGGCTTGGTTCCTGTGGCAGCCAAGAATTTTAAAAAAAGGAGCAGGGAGCGGACTATCGGCGGGTGTGGAAAGGAGAATTGAACCGCTTGGTCCCTTTCAAGGCCATCCTTTCGATGCTGCGCCCTCCTGTTATACGGAGCACACACGTCCGCCGCCTTGGACAGGCGTTCGTCTGTCTTCGTAGGACGAGAACGCGCGTGTCTTGCCAGTGCGCTCGGGGGATCGAACGCGTTGGTCACCAGCCTCACAGACGAGGAGTGCTACCTCTACTGACGAATTCTCCCACATCCAATCGTCCTCTATATCTGCCATCCGCGGATTATAATAAGAAGGGATTTTGGTGCCAGTAATGCCAGAGTCATGCGTATTTCCGTGGGAAAACGGAAAAGGTGCAGGAAAAAAAGTAGGGGAGGGGGCACCGGCAATAGCGCAGCTGCCTAATTTCAAAAATGAGGGGGGGGGGGGGGGCCGGCGGCGCCGCCGCTCTCCCCAGGCGGGGCCTACCCACAGAACAAATGGTGGGGGAAATGGTGCGACGGCCCCCCCCCCCCACACCATTTTCCCTCTTGCCGTTTCTGTCCAAACCTCTCCCCTCCGCA
Source organism: Paulinella micropora (assembly GCA_019918135.1). Taxonomy (NCBI): domain Eukaryota; phylum Cercozoa; class Imbricatea; order Euglyphida; family Paulinellidae; genus Paulinella; species Paulinella micropora. The sequence goes on from WBZZ01003499.1 coordinate 6,923, forward strand.
CACCCGACCGTGCTTTTGCAACTCATAAACAAGCCATCAATGTGGACGCGGCTGGACAGCTTCCTGGCAGCCAATCGAGATGAGGCGGACGTCCTCGCACGACTCAACAAGCTGCCGACCGACGGCCAAATTTCGTTCGACGCGGGCCCTCACGTCTACCAGCTGGCGCTGCCCGGCGACCGCTGGCTGCCTCTGCCGGGCAGCGTGTCGTCGCTGTACGGCTCCTTCTTCCCGCCCTTCCCCCAAGAGGCTGCCCTGCGCAGCGTGGCCTCGCGCCGCGGGTGCAGCACCGAAGAAATCGCCAAAGAGTGGGACGCGGGCCGTGACCTGGGCACCAAATTTCATGCCTACGTCGAGTACTGTTCCTTTTCTGCTTGTCGTTGCTTTGCTGACACAAGAGTTAGAAGCCCGCTTGTTGTTTGTAGGTACTTCTACAACAGCGTGGAGCCAGCAGTGCCCGAGCTGGCGCCGCATTGTCTTGGTCCGGAGTTTGAACAGTTTTGGCGCTTTCATCGCCGCATTGTCCTGGCGCGCGGCTGGATCCCCTGGCGCACGGAGCTGCTGCTCTTCTCGCGCAAACACCTCCTGGCGGGCTCGTGCGACATGTTGTTTGTCTGCCCCAAGACAAATTGCTTGATCCTTTGCGACTGGAAGCGATCGAAAAAGATACGGAAAGAACCGTTCCGGCGCGGGGAGACGGGGCTCAGGGTCTGCGCGGATATGTTAAATTCAAACTACTGGAAGTATGCCATGCAAATAAATCTGTACAAATCTTGGTGCAGTGGCAGACGGGCCGACGTGTCGCAGGCGCGTTCCTGGCGTGTTTCCACCCGAACCAGCAGGACTTCGAGCTCCATGACGTGCCTGACTTGCGGTCGAAGGCGCTGCAGTGCCTGGCGATCCGGCGGCATAATCTGGCGCGGCTGCACACCCAGGCCGTGACGGACTGGCTGGCGAAGCCACCGTCCAGCGACCCAAGTTCTGTGCAAACGCACCTGGACTACGTGGACCTGTTGGCGGGGCGCGACGTCGGCCAGCACAAGCCCGCTGAACCCGAGTGGCGTGCGGGCTGGCCCGCGCTGTGCCAAGAGATACGTGACGCGACCCAAGTGCAGCTGCGGCCGGGGGCGGCCCCGTTAGACCCGAAGCTCGGCATCTCTCATTAAAACAAAACAAAATTGTGCGGTGGTTTTTGTATTAAAATCGAAGGTCTGATTTCTTTTAATAACTCTTTTTTTTAGAAGTGGGGGGAGGGCCCTTCTCAGTCTTGTGGTTGTTTCTTGGACTTCTCTTCCTCTCTTTTTTGGATCTCGAACGTGCCAAAAAAAGGGCGTAGACCTCGGCCGGCTCTGCAGGGAAAGGGCCAAGCAACAATTTGTGCGCCCTAGGCAGAGTTTTCACAGGGATTGGGCCGAGCCTTGGACAGTGGAGCTGCTTGCTCCACGGGCATTACGCGCCTCCGAGCAAAGGTGTTTAAGGAGCTCAAACAGGCAAGTAGTGCACGCAGTCTGCCCTCGAGCCACGCCGCAGCCGGTCGCGGCAGCGTCGCTACCGTCTCAGCGGTCGGCACGGACGGTGGTTCCGGCGGACCCTGCAAGAGCTGCAGGGCTACCAGTCAGCTGTAAGCCAGCACGGGCAGCTGCGCGGCCAAGCACAGCACCTGCCAGGCAAGAATTTCAGCACGGCCGCGCAGCAAGCAACCCGCTACAAGAACGAGCCAGACCACACCAGTAGGCTGCAGAAAACAGACCGCAGCACAGCACCGCGCGCCAAACGAGATCTAGCCGGTGTTGGATGTCTAACAGCCTCGTGTGAGCAGCCGCTAAGGCCCGCAGCACGCGCACCCTCTGGGCGTTGCGCAACTGTCGTACGTGTGTCCCAGCAGCAAGAAAGCATGCAGTGGCGCAAAACTGCGCAGCGCCATCGAAAGTACGGCAGAGCCCAGGCCAAGACACAGCCTGGCCACAGGCCTGCCCACAGCTTGGCCACGGGGTCCCAGGGAAGCCAGGCCGCACGGGTATTGCTGTAGGCAATCCAACCAGCAGTGCCAACACAGCGGAAGCAGAGTAGTCAGAAAGAACAGCCGCCACAGCTGCGACGTGGCGGGGTCCGAAATCAGCGCCGCACAGATCGTGTACGCCGAGCACCAGACCAAGACCCTGACCCAGATCGACACGGCTTCGGGCGGAAAGGACCGAACTCGCACCAGCAGAAACGCTAAGAGGAGCCAGACCATGACACATACAAGGGCGGTGCCGCCGGCCAGAACTAGCTGTGGCACGGACGCGCCGTGGGGCCACTGGGCCAAGCCCTCGGCTAAAGGCATTTTTTTGGGCTTGGCTGGCGACGGTGCTGTTTAGAAACAACAACAAAAAAGTAGCGGGCGGGGCGATGGACAGGTGTGTGTGTGTGGGGGGGGGGGGTGAGGAGGGCCTAGTACGCACGGATTTTGATTACAGTTTAGCAACACAAAAAACAAAGAAAACCCATCCCCCCCACTCCCCGGCCGGGTAGTGTAGTAGTTTGCAATTTGTGTGTTTTTTAAGTGAAAGTAACCATTCGGACCAGCCATTTCTCCCCCTTCCCCTCTCCCTCTCATCTCTTTAAGCTTTTCTCATCTACTGCCGATTTTGTGGCTCGGATTTTGGTTGCGCGGGGGATTGGGTGTTTGGGAAGGAGTAATGGCGAGCGGGGTTTGGAAGAGAGAGAGAGAGAGAGAGAGGGAGGGGGGGGGGGGAGGCGGGCCGAAAAGCTAAAGGAAGGGCGTGGGTGGGGGAAGCGGCCTCGGAGAGGGGGGAAAAAGCCGCGACCTTTTGCCCTAACAACACGTTTGTAAAAACAAAAGCAGGCGAAGAAAGACACAAACAAAAACAATCTTGGCAACTCTCTCTCTTTCCGCGAACCTGACTCTCCCACCTTTTTGTTAAAGCCATGGCCGCTTCCAAAAGATGCAAGCAGTGCAAGCAGTGCAATCGTTTTCTAATCATGCCTGATGACGTGCGGAAGCACGTATTCACCAAGCTCCTAGCTAAAACAGACCTCGCGAGGCTAGCGGGAGTGTCGACAGATCTGACAAGCTTGAGCAAGGAAATTAAGCAACGAATCGAGGCAGAGGCAGAAAACCTTAGCCGAGGCTACAAACTAAATGTTGGCCGTATAAAGCTGCCCGTCAAGGCATTCAACGAGGCGTTTCAAGACCTTTTCCCTGGCAATCCAAGCCCGTCTGCATACATCGAAGTACAGACAAGCGAGCACTTTGGGTGCGAGGTAGATTTGTACGTCGATAACGTGGAAGTAAAAACACCATTTGCGTCGTCCCCTACGTTCGGCAACAGGGGCTCGACCGACGACGAGGGCCTGACAAACTCGATCAAGAAATGTATCAAGGAGTATGCTAGCTTTGAGAAGTTCGTCGAGGTGTGTCAAAGGCTGAAAACAAGAAAGACTGTCGCAGGTGCCCAAAAGAGAAAAGCGTTGAGTCCAGCAGCGCTTGGTTGAGGCCTGTGTGATTCGGCAGATGAGCAATACTAATTTTAAAAAAACAAAAGGAGACGGGAGGAACAGTTTTTGAAGCTGGTCTCCGGCACTAAAAAAGAGAATGGGGTGTGTTTTCTTTCCTCCTCTTCCTTTTTTATACTGTGCAACATAATAAATCGTCACAAAAAGATTTTTTTTTCTGTGCCAATTTTAATATTTTCCTTCCTTCCGGTTGGGGTTGCGGAGTGTGGCTACGCGCCGCGGCAGGAGGCAGGCAGCCAGTCGGCCAGTTTCCGGCACGACAACTCCAGCCACTTCGGTGCATTGCCGAGAGCGGGCAGCACGCGCGGTCCGCGCGCTCAGATTGCCCAGGCACGCCCCGCTGAAGGCCAGGCGGGGCGCTGGTGACGGAGGAAGTGTTCCAGGCGGCCAACGTCTGGTTAGAGCGCCCCGAAACACTTGGTCCAGGCTCATGACGCGCGACCGATGCCGCAATTTGCGGTCCTTTTTGTCCGCGCTGTGCGACACAAGCCGGCTTTTTCGGCCGCGCGTATAGTCTTCCCAACAAATTAACGGGGAGGGGGGGGGCCGCCAGGGGGGGAAGACCGTGAGAAAACAGAAATGGCGACGGGGGGGGGCCGGAGAGCAAAGGAGATTGTCCCGACCGCCGAGAAACAGCCGAAGCAAAAAGTGTTGCTGGCCAGAAAAAAACATAGAGTGTGCACAGAAGGATGGGGAGTGCACCGTCTACTACCGACGACGCTAGCAATACAGAGGGGCCCGCCCGCGCAGGTACAAAAGTGCGCACAGAACTTCGGATCGACTTGACTCGTGACAGGCACGGGGCCAACGGCTGGTTGCGGCTGAAGCTGAGCCCCACGGCAGTGCTGCGCGGCAGCGCCTTCGTGTTGGGCGCCGGGTGCTTCAGGGCCCGCCTTGTTCTGCCGAGCGCGGCGGATCCGGGCGATTATGCGCAGGAGGCCTACCGAGCGATCGAAACGGACGCAAAAGTACTGCGGGTTTGCGCCGACCTGTCGGCCATCCTAGCCCCGGGCCTACGGCTGGAGCTGCTGCCCTGGCAGGGCGATGAGCGCGACCAGGAGTTGGCGACGCTGCGCTTCGAAACCTCTCGGCTTGCTTGTGTGGTGCGGGAGTTGAGCACGCCGCGCCTGCTGCCCATCGAATCAACCGAGCTCGCCCGCTGGGGGCACAGCGGCACAGGGGTGGCCTGCCGCAGGGTGGGGCCGCTGTGCATGTTGGAGGGACACGTGGTCTTTGATAAAGACCGGCTGCGCTTCGAGGATGTCAAGGACCTCCCGAAAGAGAATTACACGAGGATAGGAGCGTTTTGCACCCTGCTGGAGCTGCCTGTGGCGTTGCGCCCCGCGCGGGTCGTAACGTACCCCTTTCCGCCTGGAACCTTCTTTTCACTTTATGTCGATCACAGCGCAATACGACAGGAGAGTCTTGAAGTAGGCACGGACGGGAGGGTTCGCTTGTGCGTCACATGCAACAACACTACATTCAAACAGCTAAGTTCTGGCAACCTTAGGCAAAGGTCCGTTCGGGATGGGGATAATTGCACATGGAAAATGCCGCTCGCGCTTGACCTCGGTGTGTTGCGCTGGTTCGTGGCCTAATAATGCCTGGAAATGTAGACATTTAGTTATGTCCTCGTACCTCGCAACACACAACAAGAAACTGGAAAGCAATGAGGAAAAGTGAGGGGGGAATCCTGGGAGACGACTTGTTTACACTGGACGAGCCCCACGGGGCTGGTCCGCCCCGAAACAGCCACTGTTTGCCTGCGTGTCGAGAAACTCAAGCTGGCCCTGACGGGCACACACAGAGGCACAGGATTTCTTCGAGACCCGCGGCATTCCGCGCAAGTATATTGTTCGCGAACCTTGCTCTGTGATGACTCGTTCCTAGCCTCAACATAACCTAATAATAAAACAACAAAAGTTATTAAAGCAAGGGAGACCATCTATCTCATCAAAAATCTTGGGAGGGACGAGGGGGGGGGGAAGGGCGCGCGGGGGCTGGGAAAGGGGGGATGGCCTTGGCTTTTTTTTAGCACTTCCACCCCCCTCTCCCACCCCTTGTTTTCTTGCCGTCGTTATCAAATCCGGGGGAGGGAGGGGGGCCGTTGCCCGCAAAGAATTGTGGAAAAATCCGGTCCTTGAACGCCGTGGGACTCGGCGGAAAACTGATATATCAAGGGTAAAAAAGCGTCCCTCTCTCCACACTGTACACCGAATCCCCCCACCGGCCCGTCTACCGACACTGAATTCTTTGTTGTTAAAATCTGGCCATTGCAACAAATTGTCAACCAAGACTTTAAATGATGCGTGCCGCACTGTGGTGGTGGTGGCTGGCTGCCAGCGCGCTGGCCATGCAGTGCCAGGACAGCAACAGGTCCTCAGTTGCAACTTAACTCTGCCACTGTACAATGGAAGACCTTTGTACACCTCAAACCGCGCAACCAACAGCACGGCCAGCATTACTGGCTAACCTCTGTCACACTGTCGGTTGGGTCATGTCGACGAGGTAGACATCGTCTACAAGCACAGCGACCCAAACAACGTAGTTAGTCTCAAGGCGCAGAGAAAAATGAAATGCCCTCCAGGGCAAGAGCTCAGTCACCCGATAAGCTTCGAAATCGACGGGCTACAATTTGTAAGACGCGGGGACGAGATGGCGATCTTTTTCCTGGCGGTTTTCATTTTTGTGTTGGTCATGCTCTTCTTTTCTCTAGTGCTCAGTAAGGCTGACTGGCTGGACCATTATAGCTACTTTCAATACTCTGCCCGCTTATTGGCCACGGTGGTGATACTGGTTGTGCTGGCACTAGTTTTGGCGCTGGCCGTTGTACCAACACGACAAGCCGGCCTGTGTCATTTCGAGCTGGTGCAAAGTACCTAGCCACCCCCTCCTTCCGGCTTCAACAGACCGCGAGCAACAAAAAAAAAGCGCCTAAATCGCCGTGTAATAAAAACCTCTTGTCCAACTTACCAGCATTCTTCAACTGATAAATTCTTTATCACGTGCCGCACCTTGCGACAGAATCTGTGCTTTGGCCGCAACTAGCGGTCCTTTTCTGGAATTTGTCGACGCCTGCGCCGGGTTTTTTTTGGGGGGGGGCCAGCAAAGCAATCGTAGATTTAACTTTCATTCTTTGTTGGGGAAACGCCGGCGGGCGGGGGAGGGGAGAAAATTTACGAAATTTTTCCCCCGCCGGGAAATGTTACTTCGCGGCTCCAATTCCCCTCTCTCTCTCTCTTTCTGTCTTTTTTTCCTTTCTTTAGCCCGGCCCCCCCCCCCGACGATCCGTCTAGTTGAGCTCCCTCTGGTGGGGTCAAAGGACAGATGAAAATCAAACAACCAAAGCCCTTTTCCTCACACCGTCCGGCCCCCCCCCCCGACAATCCTGCCCTTTCTTCCCTGACCTCAAGTGGACACCCGGCCCCCTCCCCTGTTCCCAAACTTTTTCGGTGGGATCCGCACACATAGTCTCTTGCCTGCTTCATTTGTCCAAGACATTCAGAAAAAAGCCACGAATCCAGGTACGTACATGGCAACCAGGAAACGACTTGGCGCTAGGGGGAGGTACGGATTCGACCACCAGCTTGAATGAGACAGCTCACTCTCTGGGAAAAGGTGACCAGGCGTCCAGCGCAAACGTCTCACGAAAGCCCGGCCAACGAGCCCCAGCCCAGCCCGCAGCCCGCGAGCCGTGATTCTCAGCCACGAGAAGCCAAGACCAGAGAGAAGAAACGCCGGCTGGCAGACAGTGACGATGCCCAAGCCGAGACACCAACAACCAAGCGACAGAAACGAGACCAATCAATGGCGCTGCCGACTGTTGGGGAGGTTGTCGACCACCAACAGAACGGGCGTGCCTACCAGCTGAGAATGTTAGCAGGCGTTGCTCTTCTCAGCCGAGCAAGCAAACAACCTCACGGCTGGACACAGTGGAAATATGCGTGCTTAAGATGTTGGCAGAACAACGCGGTCGTCGTTATCGCAAAGTTCCGTGTGGATGTGCAGCAACAGCCCCAACTTTGTGCGCGGCATGCAAAGGAAAACGGCTGCCACGAAGTGCGGAATCCCTGTCTAGCCTGTCCAGATGACAGTAAAAGATATGCTCACTTTGCGGACGAGCAAGGGCGCAAAAACCGCCTATGCGCTGAGCACGCCAGAGCCCTTGGGTGCCACAAAGTAGAGAATCCCTGTCTAGCATGTCCAGAGGACTGTAAAAAAGATGCTGGCTTTGCGGACGAGCAAGGGCGCTCCAAGAAGCTATGCGCTGAGCATGCAAGAGCACTCGGATGCCACGAAGTGCAAAGGCCCTGCGTAGCCTGTCCGGAGGGAAATAAAAAACATGCTAGCTATGCGGACGAGCAAGGGCACAAAAACCGCCTGTGCGCTGAGCACGCCAGAGTCCTCGGATGCCATAAAGCGCGGAATCCCTGTGCGGCTTGTCCGGAGGACAGTAAAAAAGAGGCAAATTATGCGGACGAGCAGGGGCACAAAGACCGCCTCTGCGCTGAGCATGCAAGAGCCCTCGGATGCCATGAAGTGCAAAGGCCCTGCGTAGCCTGTCCGGAGGGCAGTAAAAGACATGCTACTTTTGCGGACGAGCAAGGGCGCAAACACCGCCTCTGCGCTGAGCATGCGAGAGCTCTAGAGTGCTATCAGGTGTCAAGACCTTGTGCGGCTTGTCCAGTCGACAGTAAAAAACAAGCCAGCTATGCGGACGAACAAGGGCGCAAAGACCGCCTCTGCGCTGAGCATGCAAGAGCCCTCGGGTGCCACGAAGTGCAAAAGCCATGTGTAGCCTGTCCGGAAGGCAGTAAAAGACATGCTACTTTTGCGGACGATCAAGGGCGCAAACACCGCCTCTGCGCTGAGCATGCCAGAGCTCTCGGGTGCTATCAAGTGCCAAGACCTTGTGCAGATTGTCCGGTCGGCAGTAAAAAAACACGCGGCATTTCCAGACGAACGCGGGCGCCGCAAGAAGCTGTGTGCGGAGCACGCGTTTGCTCGCGGCTTGATCCCCAAGCCAGCGGCAGGCTGCTCGATTGTGGCATGCAAGCTGTGGGACAGGCTCGAGCAAGCACTGGGCTGCCAGATACAACACAAGCATTTTGTGAACGGCAGCGACGTGCCGCCGCAGGGGTCCGAGTACCGAGTCCCGGGCATAAATCTGCGGCTGGACGGCTACGACGCGGCCAGCAACTGTGTGTACGAGTTCCACGGAAACGCGTACCACGGCTTTCCCCGGGGCGCCCCGAGTATGCCCAAGGACGTTCCTCGGTGAGCGGGCGCCGCAACAGACATTTGTACCGAGAAACGATGGCCCGGATGTACTACCTTCGACAGAGAATGCCCCCTGGCTGCCGTGTGCTGTATGCATGGGAGCACGAGTACGCGAAGATCAAGGACAAGCCGCTGGCCACGGCCGCGTCCATCTTGCACGAGCTGCCGCCGGGCACTGGCGACGATTCAGAGTCCGACGATTCAGAGTCCGACGAAGCACTGTAAACCCCACCCCTCTTTTTTTTGGTGGTGTTAACCCCTCCCCCCCCCCCCGACTTGTTCCTTTGTTCCTTTTTCTACTTGAATTTTTCAATATTAAAATAAAATCAAAACAAGTCTTTTTTTATTTTTTGCTTCTAGCCCGACACGTGACACCAGTACAGACAGAGAATAAGTGACATAGCCAAATCATCTTGATTTCCCTGTGTTGTTTTCCCTGAAATCCCGCCAGCTTGATCCTGGCGCACATTAAGAAGCTGTTCTTCAAACGATTTTAGCATGTCTAGCTTGGTGTTTCTGCCTACCGAAACGTAATTTTGTGCTATCGTCAGAAGGTTTCGTCGTAAGAAGTCTTGTAATAAATGGCATCCCGTGGTCTGACAATTTCTGTTTGTACACAGGCCTTTTTTTGCAGAGTCTCTTTCGACTCTTGAAGAGGATCTCTCCACTCCGTCCAGCTTGTGAGCACGGGGGCTACGTAGCGCTCCAAGAGGAGTCGAACCAGAGTTTGACCTCCGTAGTTGTTTTCGATCCCTGAAAAAACAGCACGCAAAAGAAAACAAGGTTGTCTGCAATTACGCCAAGAAAAAGGATTTTACCTACGACCAGATGACATTCCTCTAGGTCCGGGTGGTCCTGCAGTTGGCGGAAGAACGACGGCAGCCCTTTTTCAATTTCGTCCCCGGCCGGCGTTTTGGCCAAAGAACACAGGCCGACCACAACTATCTTGCCTTCTTCCGAGTGCACAATAGCAATAGCAGCGGTCTCCGACGCACCGCCGCCCGCGGGATCCACAAACACGTAGACTGTCGGTCTCGAACGAAAGCTCAGGCGCTCGCCCGCACTCTTAACCGCAGCGATGGCACTCTCTCGCGCTGCCGCGAGCTTCGCGAGCTGTTGGGGGGGCGCAAACGCCCCGACCGCGAGGCGCTTCGAGTTGAGCTTTTCCAGCTCTAGCTCTGGATTTAACACTGCTGCCAGAAACCGTGAGACTGCCGCGCCCGAGAACAGACCCCCAGAATTTTTGACGATGCTGCCCATGAGCTCTTGGGCATACATGTGGTCACTGTTGATGAGAGTCTCGGCTCGTCGTTTGCCCCCCGCTAGCCAAGACGGCATCAGGTGTGAATTGTGATTACAAGTCCGGATCGTACCAGCTTCGCGGCACGCGTCGCACAGCAGATCGACGTGGAACCGGAGGAATGCCTGGTCCAGCGGGTCGTCCTCCGCGTCCTTGGGCCTCTCGAACAGCTTTTGAATAGTAATTGTCGTGGCCTGCCGGCGTCGAGATACAAATAAGCGACGTATTCTCAACCGAAAGGAGTGGAGCCAGCACGCTTAGCGTGGCGACGGGGACAAAAGCGGTCTCGTCGATCAACACGAGGTTCGCACTCTCTCCACGTAGACTGTTGGGAGTCGGGGCGCAGGCCGTGACGCAGCTGACAGCGCCGGTGCGCAGCGCCTCGGCGCGCGAGCCTGCAAAGTCGGAGGACTTTACCGTAAATTTGAAAGCGTTATTCTCGGCGATGCGCACCGAGCCGCCCTCGAACTGCGTGAAGTAGTGGAGGGTGCTCTTCATCAGCAACGACGCTGATTTGCGCTGGGTGGCCATGATTAACAGTCGAATTCGTGGGGTCGTGTAAAGGAGAGAAGCACAAAACATGGCTACACTGGTCGACTTGCCCCAACGTCGTGGGCAAAGGATCAAAGTCGAAAACGGGAGCTGGTCTCGTTGGAGCTGCGCGAGCATGGAGTCTCGCTCGGCCTCGAGGTTGTGCTTGCCCATGACGAGCTGCGCGCAGGAGACGAGCATGGCGTCGTGGAAGCGCGTCTGGTCGAGCGAGCGCTTGGAGCCGTCGGTGAGCAGCGAGTCGAGCGCGCGCTGCATGGCGGCCCAGCGGCGCGCGCCGTCGCTGCCCAACGGGGTCACGAACGGATCCGCGGCCGCGTCCAGGACGCTGCGCAGGCGCCGTTTTTCCTGCTGCTCGCTCTGCTCCCGTTCCAGCAGCTCGGCGCAAGAGCGCACGCACAGGGCCACGACGCCCAGCAGCCCGTTGGACGGCGCCGCCAGCAAAGGTGGCACGGTGGCCTCGCGCGCGGCGGGCTGGCTCTGGCGCCGCAGGTTCCACACGGCGCGCAGGCTCTCAACCGCCGCGTCCGCGGTCGCGGGCTGCATTGCAACGGAGGGGAGTGCGGAAATTTTGGGTGGGCAGGGAGGGGGGCAAAAGAACCAAGAATGCTGAAAAAACCAAAAATCAGCTGGAAAATTTCAACGTGCGAGACGGAGAGGAGGAGCGTGGGGGGGAAGCAGGCTTTTTTGGTCCGGGGGTGTGGGAGGGGGGGGGAAGAGGGGCCGCCTGCCCCTTCCTTTCCCCCCTGGGGTGGTGTGCTGGCATCCAAAAGAAGCAAAAGAAACAGAAAACCGCTCTCTCTTGTTTCCCCCCATTTCACGTACAAAAACAACAACAAAAAAGCACCGGATCCTTTTTCTTGCTGGCGGCCATGCAATGGACCGACGACGAGCGGTACGTCAACCAATCGTGCGAGTACGAATTCGATGGGCGGACGTACGTGCTTAACGTGGAGACGCCGGCGTTAGGCGAACTGGAGCTCACGCCGGGCAACGAAGGCAAGATCGAACGTGCGTTGCCGGCTATTTCAAAGGCGCTCATAGCTTTCGAGCGCGGCCTGAAGGGCCACGCCAACATCGGGGACAGCGGCAACACCGCGGCCAAGAGCAGGCTCGCACGACAGCGGCAGCAATTGCAAGTGCTTTTAGACCAAGAAAAAGAATACCACCGGTGGCTGATAGAGCAGAGGCTGGACCGAGAGAAAGTCGAGTTCCAAAAAGTGCTCGAGCTAATCAGGACGGCACCGGAAGAGGCCAGAACCGGCGAGCTTTATGAACGGCTGCGCAAGGTGGTCACGCAGTCTCAGGACCCGTTGTGCTATGACGAGGTCAGGGGGAGGCACCTCCGGGCATTGCACGCGCTGATTTCGACAGTACTAGCCAGGGATTCTGAGCTGCGAAAAGAGATCCACCGCCTGCGCTCGGTCCTGCATAACCGGTATACCTGGGGGGCACTTGCCAGGTTTGGCACGTCGAGCCAGATTGTCAGCGCGGTGCTAGACACGTGGGGGGTCCATGTTGACACACCCCTCACGGGCGAAAACAACGGAGACACAACGCTGCTGATGCGGCTGGCCCTTAGCGGTCCGGCCGAGCACGTAGCCTGGGCCCTAGGCCGTGGGGCGGATCCTAACTTCTGTGACAACCGAGGTTACAGCGTTCTGGTCGTAGCCCTGGACCATGACGAGGACTCCAAGGACTGCGGACGCCTGGTCACCACGATTGTGTCGTCGCCCAGGATAGCGCAGCGCACCGTCGGGCATGGCCTGAAATGGCTGCTCAGGTCTTGGTTTGCTGCGAGGCGTAGCTTCAGGTACACCTTGCTAAGGGCCATGCTCGTTTCAGACAATACCTGTAAACACCTCCTGGGCTATGATCGGGACTCTGCGACGGGCGGGCTGCTGCAAGAGGTGTACGCCGGATTTCCTTTGGGCTTGCAGGTCCTGGACCCGTCCGAGTTGTACCTAATATTCCACTTTTTGCATGACCACCACAACACGGGCCGGCACTACGAGCTGCTGCGCATGCCTTCCGGGCAAGTGCGCCAAAGGCTGCGCTTGGACCTGCAGACCGCGAGGGCAAGTCGTTTGTACACGGGCGACGACAAGTTCCGGGAACACGTGGAAGATTATATATTTAAAATAAATTCCAGCTTGGATTGAAAACCCAGAGAAGCTTACAGAGAAAGAAAAAGGCGCGGGGGGGGGCGCTGGCGGTGGGTGAGCCCCCCACTCTCCATTTCCCCCACTCTCCATTCCCGCAGGGCGCAGTCCTGCCGAAAAAAAAAGGCAGTTTTGACAGCCGCTGTACCTAAAGAAAGAAAGAAAATTGTTGGTTGTGTGATCTTTTCTCTTTTTCTCGGGGGAGTGCGTGCCACAGTCTATGCACCGACACCGCTGCCCAGAAGCTGGGCGCGAGGCTAGCAAACGACAGCGAACCTCTGTTCAGCCTGCTTCGCAGGCTGCGGAACTTTTTCTGAAGGTCGTCGAGATACCAGAACTCTTGGAGCTCATCATCCTTTTAGCAGACCCTAACGCACGCTGGGCTTTGGGTGTTTTGGGTTGTACTAACAAGCGGGTTCAGGCAGCGGTGCGAATTCTGCAGTCCGTCTACGACTTGCTGCAGGCCAGGGAAGAACCATCCGCTTTAGGTCGGTCTAGTTGGAAAGCTATCCTGCCCAAGATTGCCTTCGAAAGCGCCAGTTCTCTACGGGGTTTGTGGTTGCGCGAGGTCGGCGTGCGGCGGGACTGCGCGAGCATTCTAGCGCACTTGCAGGGCGTACAAAAGCTCACGATTTTTGATGCTGCGGGGGCAAGCTCGCAGCAGTTATCCAACTTACGGAACGCCAAGTCACTGCAAGAGCTGAGGTGCGCCCCTGATGACCTGGCCGTTATTAGGCGTCTGGCTGGCTTTGGGCAAGAGCTCCGCAGCCTGCACTTGGCAAGTAGGTCGGTTTTCCAGCCCAACCCAATCGATGTCCTGATCGACCCAGAGCTAAAGGTAAGCGCGCCCGTGGAGCCAATGATTGTGTGGGCTCCGCGCCTAGAAGAGTTGACTCTGGATTTTTCAGATACCCCCAATTGGTGCCTAGCTTACTCACGAAGCTGCTGGCTGGCTGTAATCACCTCCGCAAGCTCAGTCTGCTCGGGTTTCAATTATGGGGGGGCGCCCTGGCCTTCCCCGGGACCTTAACCTCGCTCGTCCTGAAAAGCAGGTCTCCTCTAACCGACAGCGGCTTTTTGGACAATCTGCGTCGTTTGCGACACCTGGACATACGGGTCCTAGGCCCACAGCTCCAGTACGACTGGAGCTGGGAGAGTTCGGCCGAAATTGCGACACGCCTGGAGAGCCTGCGCCTGCCTTGCGCGCCGAGCAACGGACTGCCCACTGACTGGCCGAGCTTGCGAGCCTTGGGTTTAGCAAGCTTGACCCCAGCAAGCTTAGGCTGGCTCGGGAATTCTCCGCGCCCGCTTGTACGGCGCTGGAGCTTAACATTGTTGTCACCCGTGACGAGCTGGCCGTGATCCAGCGGCAAATCTCGAAACTGACGGAATTGAAGTTAGCACATTGTGGGAGACCGCTGTCCGTCATAGAGTCGGCTACCAAACTCCGTAGGCTAGAGCTGGGGTTTTGTAGGGTTGGGACCAGGCTAACGCTGCCGCAGACGCTGGAGGAGTTATCTCTGCGATTCTGCATTTCTGACGACCACGCTCCGGTAGTGGTCGATTGTCCCAAGCTACGGCGGCTGGAGATCGTAAGAAGTAACGGGCTCGTCCTCTGCGCCCCGGGGTCACATTCGTTGTCGCGACAAACCGAGGATGATGTTTGGAGCCAGCTGGGCCGGTTGACTGTATTAACCGGCCTAACTGCAATCGTGGTGGAGCAAGAAGGTGTACTACAGTTGTCGCAAGTGTGCAGGGTGCTGACCATGACGCGCGGGCTGCGCGAACTAACAATCTCCTCGCCTTGTGGTCAGGACAGCCGGCGCTTGCTGCACGAGGTCCTCCCGCGGTTACGGAATTTGCGGTTCTTGAGCCTACCCCACAGCCTCTTTCCCGAGCCCCTCGTTCCTGCGCTGTCGACGTTGCGGGCTCTGCTCCCGCACTGCGCGGAACTTGTGCTGACCTAAAAAAAAAGACTTTAGAGCCCCCTCCCCCCACCACCACAAAATCAAAGAACTTTTTAGGGCTTTCTCCGCCGCCGCTCTCCTAGCTCCCCCCCCCTGTATAAAAACAGTTTTAAAAAAATGGAAGAAGAGAAAAAAAAGTAAAGGGAGAGGAGAGTGGGAGAATGGGAATCACTTAGGCGCTCCCCGTCCTCTCCATTCCCGTTCCCCCACTCTCCATTCCCGTTCCCCACTCTCCATTCCCGTTCTCCCACTCTCCATTCCCCTTCCCCCACTCTCCATTCCCAGAGGGCGCAGTCCTGCCCCCCAAAAAAAGGCCTCCAACACCGTTTCATTTATGTTCTACCTCCAAGAAAAGAAAAGAAAAGACAAAACTAGCATGCCTGTTTGGGCGGCGCTGTTGTGGGCGGGCCTGGCGGCGGGGATGGCAGTAAGAGAGTTGGACTCGCACAGCTGTCAGAGCCTTTCTCCCCAGGTTAGGCGCGACAACCATCTGGCAGAGCCCAACGCACCACAGCGGCTGTTGCGCGTGGAGGTGCCCCGGGGGGCTTGGGTCAAGGGCACTCTGCAGTTGAAAACGGACCAGCCCGCGCACTTCTGGTGCAGCTGCCATTGTATCAGCAGTGACAAAAACCTGACAAAGGTGTGCCCCCCGCTGCGGCTGACGCCTTCTTCGGGCCAGACTACCCTGTTCGATTTCCACCTCCACGCGCAGCCCTGCGAATTCAACCTGGACATCTTTGCCACCTGCCAGGCGGGCGCCGAGTGTTACCCCGAGGTGGTGCTCACGGGCTTTGCCCAACAATTTCCTAACCCAGCGAAGACCGCGGGCATAATCGCGTTAGTCTTTCTGATCCTGTGTTGTGTACCGCGTTGCCTCTTGAACAAACCGGTATCCGAAGAGGTCAACGATGGCCTTACCTGTTTGGCTATTGTTTTTTTCCTAACTTTTTTCGGTGCCTTCATAGCATTTTGTACCTTGGCCGCCGGGTCCTCTACCGTACGCTGTATCCCCTTTTCTTTCTTGGCGCGTTGATGATTAAAAAGTCCCCCGCTTCTTCAGACAAATTTTTTTAAAATTTTTTTTACTGCTGCTGCGTGCACAACAGGCCAAAGGCCGCGAGCCTTTCGCGGCGCTGTTCCATGGTCTGGCCGGGCAAATGCAAGATAAACACGTCGGGCTCGTCCACTGCCGCCCACGACCGCTGCAGCAAAGACGCGTTTTCTTCGGGCACAAGCCACGTCGACTCGCGCACAAAGTCCGCGTGCTCCCGGTAGTAGCGAGCCACGCTGAGCTGGTCGGCGACGTGGCTGCCGAGAGCCACGAGCTGGCTGTACATGTCCAGAATGGCGGCGTGCGCCAACACTGAGTTCTGCACGAGCCACACGCCGTTGTTGAGGCCGTAGCGCTTGCGCGACTCCACGAGCACGAACACCGGGTCTTCGGTGGCGTTGGCTGCGAGGGTTTGCCGCACAATTCGCAGCTGTGCTTGTAAGCTGCGGTTCTGGTCCACAAACAACGCGTCGCCGTCGAGCCAGAAGAAGTACTTGGGGGTGGGCAGACGCGCGCGGAGCAGCTGCTCCAGGTACTGCAGCTTGCGGAAGCGCGCCGCCTGCGGGTACATCCACCAGTGGAGCGGCAGGGCGTCCTCCGGCGCGTAGTGCCGCTCGTCCAGCAGCAGGTAGCCGTGCCGGCGGCAGTAGTCTCGCTTCGGCCGGCTGAAGGAACAGTCGGCCCAGTCGTAGCCGCTCCAGCCGGCGTGCAGAGTGACGACCGCGACCTCCGACTGTAGAAAGTCGCTGGCCAGCAGCCTGGCGCGGACGCCCAGCGCTTCGTTGCTGGACGACAGCCTGGAGATCCGGTAATTGGTGAGCGACGTGTGCAGGGCGGCCAGCAGCACCATGGCTGCCAAGACCGCCGTGGCATAAACTACAAAGGGGCTCAGCCGGCCGGCGTCGCGGGGTGGGCGGGCGGACGGTAGCAAGCACTTGTTCTCCGCCTGTTGCCACACCTGCAAATGCAGGTCCCCCGCTTTGGACCACAACAACGAGCAAAAGAAAGACCCCCCCACACACACACATTCAGAGGACGAAACACCCCGCCTCCCCAGCCCGCCGGCGCTCGCTCCTTTTTTTAGCGGTGGTTTTTTGGGGGGGTTGGACCCCCGTGAACTTCGCGGCAGATGTCTATGGAGGTGAGCTACTGAAGCCGTCCGCGCCACCGACACGGCGATGTCACGGTGCGTGTCCTGTGGCCACCCGCACAACAACTCTCGTCAGGGGCCCTGCGCTTGCACGCCCGTGCCGCCGCGGGCCAAAAAGCACAGGGTAGAAGACCCCCTGCTCCAACGACTGTGCGAGGAACGGGCCGCGCTGGACCGGCAAGCCCTGTTGACCGGGGAAGTGGGCGCCGAGCTGGCGATGACACCGGACGAGTACGAGATCCCCACGGAATGGGCGTTGGCCCTGCAACGTGAACAATCCATGCAGGAGTGGAAGACCCGGTTGACAAACGTGCCGTACAGGTTTCGGAACTATGAAACCGTCATGGAGTGGTTGCTGGAAGTCAGTGATGACTTTGGCACTCGGCCCGAGAGTTTAGTCCGGGCCGCAGAGATCTTGTGCTACTTCACCCAGAGACCAACCTTTCACTTCAACGCAGAAAACTTCCAGCTCGTAGCCGTAGTTTGTTTTTGGGTAGCTCTGAAATACGAAGAGGTCGAGAACTTCAACAGCACGCGGATTGTGCTGTCTGTCATGGACGACGGCCTTTTTACGGTGGCAGAAATCAAGCAAATGGAAGGAGCAGTGATTAACGTGTGCTGGCACATGCTGGACACGCCGAACGCCGCAGGTATGCTGATCGACCGGGCGTCGTCGTCCGAGTGCCAACAGCTCACCGAAGAGGGCAAGCTGCTGGCCCTGCGCGTGTTGCTCGGGCTAGTACTGACGCCCCGGTTCTGGCAGCACCGGGCCTCCCGCCTGGTGCTGGCCTCGCTGGTCGCCGCGGCCGGCGCGGTCGGCTCGCGCCTCAGTGCCGGGCGCTTGTATGAAACAACGCTGGTGGCGGACGCAGAAGCGATCGCGGCCCGGCTGCAGTCGGCACAGGGCGGGTCCCTCCGGGCAGCCTCAATTCTGAAAAAGTACACCAAAAGCTGGGCCCGGTTTGCGAAGGTCTCGGATCAGGAGGGGCGGCCACCCAAAGATCGCTTACGCTACCACGGCTCGCGCTGGCGTCGTGAAAGAGAAAGCGGGCGCCCCCGGGGCACGCCACGCTCCGCGAAAAAAGCTTAGCTGCAAGTGGTAAAAAAAATTAAAATAAAATTTTTTTTTGGTGGGGATCAGCGTGAAATTGGCCTTTTTTTCTTACACTGCCCGGCCCGGAATCCCGGTGAATTTCGCGACACCTGTGAAAAACGCCGTAAATTGTGGACCTGTCAGATCGACCGCAAATTGCGGCAATGCAATAATTAAATTTTTTCGCGAAGGACATTTCGGCAATAAATGTTTAGCTACAGAAAAATTTTCGGGAGACGAGGGCGGGCGGGGAATTTTTGTGCACCTTTAATTTTTTCCCCGCCCGACGTCGGCTCCCGAAAAATTTGCTCTAGCTACCTCTTAATTGCCGAAATGTCCTTTGCAAAAAAAATTTTTTTTTCATTGGTTTCGATTTTGTGGTGAATTTCGCGACACCTGTGAAAAACGCCGTGTGGACACTCCAGATCGACCGCAAATTACGGCAACGCAATAAAATTTCTTTTGATGAAGGACATTTCGGCAATAAATGTTGAGCTACAGAAAAATTTTCGGGAGACGAGGGCGGGCGGGGAATTTTTTTGCACCTTTAATTTTTTCCCCGCCCGACCTCGTCTCCCGAAAAATTTTCTCTAGCTAAATTTCCAGTGCCGAAATGTCCTTTGCAAAAAAAATTTTTTTTTTTCATTGGTTTCGATTTTGTGGTGAATTTCGCGACACCTGTGAAAAACGCCGCAAATTGTGGACACTCCAGATCGACCGCAAATTACGGCAACGCAGTAAAATTTCTTTTGATGAAGGACATTTCGGCAATAAATGTTGAGCTACAGAAAAATTTTCGGGAGACGAGGGTGGGCGGGGAATTTTTTTGCACTTTAAATTTTTTCCCCGCCCGACCTCGTTTCCCGAAAAATTTTCTCTAGCTAAATTTCCAGTGCCGAAATGTCCTTTGCAAAAAAAATTTTTTTTCATTGGTTTCATAATGCGGTGAATTTCGCGACACCTGTGAAATCCGCCGATAATTCCGGACACTTCACAATGCCATCACTACGCTTGACCCTACATTCTCCCTCATCACTTACCGAGGTAGTGATTAGCACTACCTGAAAATGAAAGTGTTTCCGGTTTTAACCGTCGACCGTTACGCAAAAATTAGTGATTTTAGTGATGAGCACTTAAGAAGTGATGATCACTAAAAAGTGAGTGCCCATCACTACATATTTAGTGACTGTCACTAGCAAGCACTGCTAGAACTTGACTTTTGAAAAATTAAAAAAAATTAGTGATGGTCACTAAAAAAATGTAGTGATGATAACTAGAATCACTACAATTTTTGGAATTATGCAGCAGTAAAAATCTAGTGATGATCACTAACAAATTAGTGACGGTCACTCGCAACAGTTTTTTAATGTATCTTGCCGGTGTCTGTAGTGATCGTCACTACAATATCAGTGCCCATCACTACAACATGAGTGCCCATCACTTGCTCGTCACTGAATGGTACTGAGGAAGCAAAACTTTTAATAAATCGACGAAACGTAGTGCCGATCACTAGAAAAGATAGTGCCGATCACTAAACAAATTAGTTCAAACAAAAAAGTTGGTAGTGATGATCACTACATTTTCGTAGTGCTCATCACTAACCAAGTAATGATAGGTAGTGATGAGCACTACAGTGGTGTAGTTCGTCACTAACAAAAAGTAGTGATGCTCTACACCATCGTAGCGCTCATCACTGCATCCTGTTAGTGATGATCACTACAAATGTAGTGCTCATCACTACTGGTGTAGTGCTCATCACTACATCCTGTTAGTGATGATCACTACACAAATGTAGTGCTCATCACTAACCGGATGTAGTGATGAGCACTAACTGTTATTAGTGATGATCACTAAATATGTAGTGCCCGTCACTAACTGTTGTTAGTGATGACTACTAAACACCTATAGTGCCCGTCACTACTCTTGGAAGTGATGGGAACTACACTTATTTAGTTCTCATCACTATACTTGGCTGGTAGCAGTGACTTTACTTGTAGTGAGCCATCGCCACAATAATTACTTAAGTGACAGTCACTACAGTCATAGTACTCATCACTATACAAAAATTAGTGATTACACCTACACGCTTGGTGATGATCACTAATTACTGTGTAGTGGCTATCACTACATGGTTAGTGATTATCACTACATTTTTAGTGAATTCCCGATAGCCGAAAGCAAAAAACATAAGGTTTTTTGCTAAATTCCGCTATCAGCAAGTCACTAAAAATGTAGTGATCATCACTAATCATGTAGTGATAGCCACTACATAACCCTAACCCTAACCCTAACCCTAACCCTAACCCTAACCCTGACCCTAACCCAAACCCTAACTAACCCTAACCCTGACACTAACCCTAACACTAACTAACCCTAACCCTAACCCTAACCCTAACACTAACCCTAACTGTGACCCTAACCCTAACCCTGACCGGGCCTAATCCTAACCCGAACTAGTAACACTAACCCTAACCCTAACACTAACCCTTGAACCCTACTGACCCTAACCCTAACCCTAACCCTAACACTAACACTAACACTAACCCTAACCATAACACTAACTTTCACACTAACCCTAACCCTAACCCTACTTGAACCCTAACGCTAACCCTAACCCTAACCCTAACCGTTACATAACCCTAACACTGACACTAACCCTAACACTGACACTAACCCTAACACTAACACTAACCCTAACACTTAAACCCTAACCCTCACCCTAACACTAACACTAACCCTAACCCTAACCCTAACCCAAACCCAAACACTAACCCTAACCCTAACACTAACATTAACTAACCCTAACACTAACCCTAAGTAACCTCTTGAACGCTAACCCTAAAACTAACCCTAACCCTAACCCCAACCCTAGTTTGAACACTAACTCTAACTAACACTACTAAGAACCCTAACCCTCACCCTAACACTAACCCTAACCCTTAAACCCTACCACTAACCCTAACACTAACCCTAACCCTAACCCTAACTCTAACACTAACCCTAACCCTAACTAGTAATCCTAACACTAACCTGCCTAACCCTAACACTAACACTAACCCTAACCCTAACACTAACCGTGCACTAACACCAACCCTAACCCTAGCCCTAACCCTAACCGTGCCACTAACCCTAACACTAACACTAACCCTAACCCTAACCCTAACCGTAACCCTAACCCTAACTCTAATCCTAGTTAAACTTGAACCCGAACCTTAAAGATAGATTATTAGATGATATTTGTTTATATGTGAAGTCATTCTGATAAAAAAATTAGATTTTTCATGATTAATTTACAAATATTAATATTTATTAAAAATAAATAATATTAATATAAAATTTTGATATAATACAGTATCAATATCTTTTTTTTTTCATGGCTATGCTTATTTCTATGATTTGCAATTACGATTGATTGTAATTCAAATAAGTCAAGTCCGTGACCGGGCACAGAGCGTTGCTGTAATATTATTAATTCACAGTGAAACATAACTGTAAACGTCAGTTGAGATATGTTTAAAATCCAGAGAGAGAGGAAACTGACACTACCCCCCCCCTCCCCCCCCACGATGACAGTTACTAGACATCGACTATTTCTTTCCTTTTTCTTTTCCTTTTTTGCAGTCGCGGCGGAGCTGGAAGAGCAGCAGAAGCAGAAGGAGTGGTAGCCAAAAAATGACTGCGAAGTCGACGAGAAGGATGCACTGAGGCTGGCGGCGCAGAAGACGGAAGAGCAGCAGAAACAGAAGGAATAGGAAAAGAAGGAGAGGAAGGAGGACGAGAAAGACTGTCTACCCTCGGCTGCGCATATGAAACAGCAATAGAAACAGAAGGAGCAGGAGTAGGCAAAGAAGGAGAGGGAGGAACATGAGAACTACTTACTGGCCTTGGCTGCGCAGAAGTTGCAACAGCAGGACCAGAAAGAGCAGGACTATATGTAGGAAAAGATGAGGGAGGATGAGGACGATAGAAAGCAAAAGGATGAGAAAAAGAACCAACGCTGCGTTTGATCATAAGAAATAGGTGGAAAAGAAAACATTTGTAAATTATTGTTAACTAACGCTGGAACAGCAGAGTAAGGATGACGGAAAGAGGGAGAAGCGGAAGACGGCGGAGCAGCAGCGGAAGGAGAAGGAAGAGCAGCAGGAGAAGAAGCAAGAGCAGAAGAAGCAAGAGCAGAAGAAACAGAAGCAGAAGCAGAAGCAGAAGAAGAAGAAGAAGAAGAAGAAGAAGAAGAAGAAGAAGATGAAGATGAAGAAGAAGAAGAAGAAGAAGAAGAAGAAGAAGAAGAAGAAGAAGAAAGAACAGCAGAAGAAGCAGAAACAGAAGAAGAAGAAGAAGAAGAAGAAGAAGAAGAAGAAGAAGAAGGAGAAAGAAGAACAGCAGCAGCAGCAACAGAAGAAGAAGAAGAAGAAGAAGAAGAAGAAGAAGAGGAAGAGGAGGAGGAGGAAGAAGCTTTGGTACTCGTCGATCGCTTCCGAGCAGCTGCACAGTATACAGTAAAAACATGTGGACCCGTAAAGAATATATATCACACAGTGTCAAGAACAGTTCTCACACATACATTATTTAATTTCAAACCATCGCCTTTTCTTGAGCATCCTAAGTTTCAGTTCTAAATCTGCTGAACAGTTTTTTCTATCTAAGAAGTGGTTACCTCGAGCTCTATGAGTTACTTCACGTGCAGGGATAGTAACAAGCGCTGACTGCCGCGGGGTACATGTGAGAAGAGCTGACGCGGGCGGTGCGCGTGAGACGATCCAGCGAAGTATTTCTACTAATGCTTCCTGTGTAAAATGTACATGTTATTACTTTTGTCAATCATATGGCTGTGTTCCGTTATTAGCATGTAAGGAATCGTGAAAAAAACTCATCAAGTTACCTTTCGAGGTTTACTGTCAGTACTTTTGATATCAGCTAAAGGTTTCCAGAGCTCTGAGGGGAAATCAGAAGGCATCTTGTCTTGAATTCCCCAGCCAACTTGGCCTTCAAGAAGACATAACAGAATCCTTGGGGCTCGATACGGGCAAAACACCAAAAGTAAAACTATCGCGGACGCCTGCACACACACAACCCTCACACACAACCCTCACACACAACCCTCACACACAACCCTCACACACAACCCTCACACACAACCCTCACACACAACCCTCACACACAACCCTCACACACACAAACATGCATACACAACCCTCACACACAACCCTCACACACACACAAACATACATACACTTAACACGCACCACACACACACAAGATGCAGTCTTGCGAAAGGATACAGAAACGATTTGTGAAAATCCAAGAAAGGGAGAGGGGGGGGGGGGGGGGTTCTAATCTCTGTGCTTGTGTGTGTGTGTGTGCCTGTGTGTCTCTGAAAATGTTGTGTGTAAAAATGTGCGTATGATTTGTAGTGTTATGAATTCGTGTGAGAGAAACGTTGTTTGTGTGTCTGTTGTTTTCTTTCTTTTTTTTTGTCTTTCTGAACAAGGGTGTGTGTGTAAGGTCTGTTTGTTGTTCTGTCGCGCGTGCATTCTGCGTGAGCTGAGTTGGTGTTTTTGTGCAGACTTCCTACATTTTTTGAACACGAATGTTCTACCAAATTCCTTGCATTTGCACTCAGGCATCCCGTGGTGATAATAAACAAAACACACACACACACATACACACACAAACACAAAACAAAAACAAAACAGGATCAGCATGAAAGAAAAACCATCCTACGAGTTTTCCTCTTTGTTAACTCTTCCCATCCACCCACCTCTCCCTTTTTCCCTTGCATTTCTTACCCCCTCCCCCCCCCCTCACCTTTCTTCTTGCAATCAGTCTCTCTCTCTCTCTCTCCCTTCATGTTGTGCCGTTATAATCAGCCAAGTATTACAAAATTTTAATAAGCATTAAAAAAAAATGTTTCATCCTTTCCTTACACGGCTTGTCTCTGGTTTTTTTCCAGCCTATACTTGCTTCTACTCTAGCTAAGTCTTTTATTGGGTTTACCACAAGTTGCACACTGATTCCAAGTTGGAAACAACAAAATCGTGGACCCTAAGAATATATTTGTATGTACCTAAAAACTAAAAACGTTATTTACGCGCCTTCCTTAGGTATGGACCCAGACAACCGAGAACTCTTTAAATGGGTACAACAAAATGCTTCCAACGACAAAGTTACGCATGTAGAAGGTATGGGAGAACTTTACAAAGATGACTGGAAAGCGCTGCAAAACATCGTTGAGCAAGAAAAGTCGCTACAAGAATTCAATAAGGTACAGACATGCTTTTTTCACAGAAACCTTCCTTGCACATTTCTTTTTTCTTGTGCTAGCCCCAAAACACCGAGTTGAGGAATGCTGCGCAGATACTCAGAACATACGAATCCTTTGACGATGCGAGCTTTAGGCGTAGCGAAGCCAGAGCCCGGAGGCTCGCTGCCCAGACCCCTCCTGCGCAGAGCAGCGAGCCTCCCAAACCTAAAAAACATCGCTGTAACATTCCGCACGATCAATTAGAGCTTTGGCATGAATGGGCGCGGACATATGAAGGGAAGAGCATGCAGGCCAAAGAGAAAAGAAAGCTACAGAAGATAGCAGCTCAATCGCTCGTGTCTTTCAAGGCCAGCCCAAGGGACCAACAGAATGCCAAGAATCTGTACAACAAATATTACCAGGGAAACTTCGGTCTCGCTCCCTCTGTAGCCTCTCGTAGTAACGCGAGGGAAGGCTCAGATGCATCGCCGCAATTACAACTGCCGCTACCGCAAACCGCGTTGCCTCAGCAAGTAAAGGAAAACAAAATCGCGATGGCAATTTTTATACATAAACAAAACTGATTTTTTGATTCTTCCCCCTCCCTCCCCGAAAAAAAAGAAGATCGCAGGCGCATTTTTTGTTTCTGTTGCATTTAGGCTACCATAGATGCAGAATATGCGCGATCTCTCGCCGGAACCCGTCAAAAGTCTAAACAACAACGCTTCTTATAAGGACATGTAACAAAAGAAAGCAACAACCTCCCCAAAAAAGAAGAAAGATGCGGAAAGTAGCCTGTTACTCCAACACAAAAAAGGGCTTTCTCTAGACCTTTTTCTTGCCGCGGCAGTACATTTTAAATTAAAAAAAAGGAAATCAACACCAACTAAAATCAAGAAACTGCTTTTTTTTTCCCTTTAGCGAGAAACGCACACACTACGCGTAAGGATGTTCCAAGCTGCCACGACCATCCCTCACCCAACCCTCCCCCCCCCCCTCTCTCCTCTTCCATTCTTTCTCTTTTCCGGCCCATTTTTTAGCACTGCCGGCAACAAAAAACTTAATAAAAGAAAAACCGCCGCGGACCTTTGGTTGATTTTTAATTGCCAAAAAACAAAACAAAAAAAAGGATTTGTCTTAGACAGGTGCTACGTATCGCTCGATGGCCCGGCGGCACAGGGGGCATGCCTTGAGCTGTGCCGCACAACCCGCGCAGAGCTGTGCGTGGCCGCACGGGAACAACACCACCAGCCGCCTTCCGCCGGAGTCGAGATACTCCATACACACGACACAGCTCAGCTGCCGCAAACGCTCGTGCTCGCTTGCCAGCTTCTGTCGCAGCTCGTCCGCGGCGGCCAGCGCCGACGCCAGGGCGCTGACGTCCTCGCCGTCGGCCCACTGCAGCGGGTCAATGGCCCGCAACAGCCGGATCGCCGCGGCGGAGCCTTTTCCATCGTTCATCTGCAACGACTTTTCCTTGGTGCGCAGCCGGCGCAGACAGCGGCGCGATGTGCGCAGCTTCTGCTCCAACGACTGTAGTTGCTGCTGCTTACGGGCCACGTCGCCTGACAATTCGTGCGCGGTGGCTTCTTCTTTGGCCAGCTCGGCCCGCACGTTAGACAGCTCCTGGTGCTTGGCCCCCAGCCGCACGCAGTCGGCAGACAGCTCCTGGTGCTTGGCCCCCAGCCGCACGCAGTCGGCGCAGCGGTCCCGCTCTTGTTCTTCTTCCTGGTCGCTATCGCCGTCGCTCTCCGCCCGTCCCGAGTCGTTCGCTATCTTCTGCAGGAAAGCCACTGTCTTGGCGGGCGTGGTGTGTCCGGTCGTCGCCAGCCGGGCCCTGACCTTGCACCAGACGCCCCACGCCACCTCCAGCCCGGGGGTCCAGCTCCCGAGCCAGTTAGCGCCCAGCGCACCCGCGCCGAGCAGCGCGGCTATGCACAGCAGGGGCGGCACGGACGACAGCACGACCGAGAACTGGGAGGGCTGGTCACGGAAGACGTTGCACAGGGCCAGCTCCAGCAGCTGCTGTAGGAGGCGCGGCTCGCGCGCCGGTGTTTGCTGCAAGAAGAATTGCAGCAGCACCAGCGACTGGCCCGCCACGGCCGCCGCCAGCCACACCGGCTCGGACGTCTGCAGCAGCTCGCCCGCCTCGGCCAGGACCGACAGCAACCGGGCCCGCTCTAGCTGCAGCAGGGCCGTGCGCAGCAACACCACGAACCAGCACGTGTCACCAAAGCTCGGCGCCGACGGCACGCCGACCCGCAGCACTCGCAGCAGGGCCATCAGCAGCACTTCCCGCGGAAACAGCTCCGCCGCCTTCTCGCGCCTGCCGTCCGCCAAGACCTTGAGCCCCGCAAGTACCGACCTCAGTGGCCCGGGCGCCGTGTAGCGCTGGCGGAGCCTCTGCCACAGCACCGCCGCCGCTTCTAAAAACGTCGCCCACGTGGCGGCATACAGCAGGGGCGACACGGGCAGGGCCAGCGCCTTGACCAGCAGCAACGACGCCGTTTCGAGGTTCTCGCAACTGTTGTCCAGCAGCTTCGACAGCACGACTGCGGCCAGCCGATACTGCTCGTCGTCGTTGCCGCGGGGCAGCTTTTGCAGGGCCCGCCACAAGGTGTCCAGCGTTTCGCCGGGGGCGTTTTCCGCGGAAAGTTGGTAGAACAGCGACAGCAGTTCCTGGTACAGCACACCCGTGCTGCTGCCGCGCAAGTAGGCCGAGTACGGCAGCGCGGCCAACAACGTCCGTGACGCGCGCGAAGCGTCGTGGCGTAAACTTTTGAGCACGGTAGCGAGGAGCTCGCACCGGCCCTGGCGCGCTAGTGTCCCGATCAGCGCCATCCACAGCCCGGACAGCGCTTCGCTGTCCAGCACGCGTTGCAGCCCCTCGTTTGTAAATTCAGGCGCGGGCAGTCCGGTTCGCACAACCGCCGCACAATCCTCGTAGTCGGCCTGCATATGGTCTTTTCTTTTTGGTTTGTCTTGTTTGGCAGACGCTTGAGAGCAAAAAAAAAAAAGGGAGGGACAGAGCTCCTGGCTTTTTTTTCTTTTGTTTTGTCCTTGGCCACACACACACTTTTTTTTTTTGGCGCGGCCGGCCCCCCCCTCCCAATTTCTTTTTTGGGGGGCAAACTTTCTCTGTGTTTCTTTTCTTCTTGCCGTTCGTTCGTGGCCCCCCCCCCCGCCCTCCTTCAAAAGAATTGACAACTTTGCTCTCTCTCGCTCTCTCTCTCTCTCTCGCTCTCTCGCGCGCGCTCTCTCTCTCTCTCTCGCTCTCTCGCGCGCGCTCTCGCTCGCCGTTTAACCTTTTTTTTCCCTAGTGGTTTCCGCGGCCTGAACTGCCTCAAAAATCTTAGGAGATGTAAATGAGGCGCCTTTCAAGCTTTCATTCCTCTTGGCCGCGAGGACGATGACAGTTATGAAAAACGCTAGCCACACGAGTACGAGAAACCACCACCAGAGTTCACATGGCGCAATCGGATCGCACACCGCACCAATCTGGCCGTACATCGTATTTCCAGCATGCTTACGCATTGTACCCCCAATTCCAGCAACACGAAAAGAGAAGAACTGCTGAACAAACGCTCACCAGAACCGTGCAAGCTAGAAGACCATCGTAGGCAAGTTTTTCTTCAAAGACGAACTTGAAATCTGCCTGATAAGGAATCTCGGCTCTATTATGTATGTCGATTGAGTTGTTGCACTTTATCTCGATCGTAAACGGCGGCTCAGACTCGTACTTACACCCATTATGCCGATACGATATGTTGCCAATGAGGTCCACCAAGGGAAAGCGTATTCTGTACCGCCGGTCCGCCATAGTATCTTTATGATGTTTGGGCCCGTCGACGTATGCCCAGAGAAGTTGGTGCCAATCGTGACCGCATCGCAGGGACCCCGGCAGCTAGTTTTTTGCATCGTCCCGAACACCTTTTTGTCCTTGTGCACGTAGCTGTCGGCTTGCTGGACCACGCAGACCGCCTGGGCGATGGATGCTAAGACCACGGCGATAACTAACCGCATTTTTTGGGTTTTTTTCTTCTTTTTTTTGGTTGTTGGCAATAGTTTAATTTAGAGTACGGGGGGTTTTTCAAAGTTACACCAAAGAAGACGAAGAAATTTAATCGAGGGGGAGCAAAAAAGTGAGCCTCCCCCCCCCCGCCCTTTTTTTTTGGTGTTGTTCTTGGCTCTTCCCCGCCCAAAAACTCTCCCCCCCCCCCTCCCACCCTGTCTCTCTCTTTCGCTGCCTCTTCTGTTTCCCCGCACTCCCCCCCCCCCCCTCTCTCGCGCTCTATCACCTCCCTCTCTCACTCTCTCGCTTTCTTGTGTTTTGCGCGGCCTGAACTGCCTCGACTATCTCAGAGGACGTTGAATGTTGCGCCTTTGTATTTCTTATGTCTTATTGCCGCGAGGGTGATAACAGTTATTAAAAACACTAGCCACAACATCAGTAGGAGAAAGAAGGATTCTACAAAGTTACCAATCAGTCCGCGCCAACTTATTTCGGTATAGCTAGTCAGATTCTTCCACGCTAGCCAGCAAAAGGCAATGAGACAGAACGCCGAGACGATACTCAAAAGACCTACGAAAGCGAAAAGCGAATTGAAGAAGGAAATGTCTTCAAAGACGAATTTGAAATCTGCTTCATAAGGAATCTCGGCTCTGTTATGTATGTCAACAGAGTGTTTGCACATTACTTCGATCGTAAACGGCGGTTTAGACTTGTGTCTATGCCCACTGAGTCGATACGTTATGTTGTCAAATATGTCAACCAAGGGAAAGCGTACCCTGTACAGCCGGTTCGTATCCCAAAAGTTTTGTTTGGGGTTCTCCACGCCTGCTTTGATAAGTGGGTGCCAACCATGGTCGCAACGCAGGGACCCGCGGAAGCTAGCTTTTTGCATAAATATTCTGGTGTCCTTGTGTAGGTAGGCCTCGACATGCCGGACCTCGCAGACTGCTTGGGCGATGGATGCCAAGGCTATGGCGTGCCAGAAGAGCCGCATTTTCCTTTTTTTAAAATAAAAGGCTAGTTACTAAAAGAAAGTAGGAGTGTTTTTCTTGGAGGCCTCGGGGAGGGAGGGGTTGTGGTGGATGCACTCGTGTTGTTTTTTTTCCTTGATGCTGTGCCCGGCTCCATAGCCAAAAGGGAAAGGTAGCGCATATGCAGGAAAAGAGGTTTCCCCTCACCTCCCCCCCCCCCCCGCCCATCCTTCCCTTGATTGTCCTTACGTTCTCTCTCGCGCTCTCTCTCTCTCACTCTATCTTTCTTGGAGGGTTCTTGAACCGCGTTCAAAACCTTTTCAGATTTCTGAAATATCGCGCTAACCCGGCGTTTATGCTCAAGCGCCGCGAGAACGATCGTAGGTATTACCGCTACCAAAGAAGCGAAGCAACAAGTCATCTGATTACAATATGTCCCCTTGCCTTTGCTGGCATGTCGTTCTTCGAATTCGATCGCAACCGCAAGTATAAAGAAAAAACTTATTAATATCACACAAGCCAGAAAGGCAGCGTTAGCGCTTTTGAGGTCAAAGACGAAACTGAAAGCTGTCTCATAAGCAATCTCGGCGCCATGAATTCTGTCATCTACGCTCAAGCACCTCAATTGGATCGTGAACGGCGGCGCCTCGACGCTTTGATTACGGTCGTCAACGTAGAGATACTCGATGTACCCACTTTTTCGACTCCAATCTTTGTCTATTATGTACTTGTGGCCCACCTTCCCGTCCGCTTCCACCTTCATCAGCGGATGCGGGTGTACGCTGCAACGCAGAAGCCCGTGGCAGTGAGCTTTTTGCAACGGCGCTTTCAGTGCTTTGTCTTCGACTTGCTGGAACTCGCAGGCTGCCTGGGCAACGGATATCAACGCTGAGACCATGGCTAGCCACATTCTGCCTTTTTTTTTTTGAGAGGGGGTACAATTTGTTATTTTTAGAGCTAAAATAAGTCAGGCGTTAAACCGAAAACCACTCCCAAAAAAGGCAAGGTGTGAGCCTCTTGTTCCTCTCCCCCCCCCCCCCCCCCAATCCGTTGCGGCGCTTCGGGCGCGCCTACGCGAGGTGTGCAACGGATCGTGGGAAGCGGCGGATGGGGGGGGGGGGGGGGGGAAGAGGAGCGAACAGAAAAAAAAAAACCCAAAAGCCCCGAACGGCTCGGGAGATTTGGGAAGAACCTCCCCTCCCCCCCCGGGCGGGGGGGGGGGAGGATAGAAAGAAGGAGGGGGGTGGCCACGAATAGAGAGAAAGGAATTGGAGGGGGGCCACAAAAGAGAGAGAAAGGAATTGTCGGGGGGGGGGGGCACGAGAGAGAGAGAGAGAGAGAGAAAGGAATTGTCGGGGGGGGGGGGGGGCACGAGAGAGAGAGAGAGAGAAAGGAATTGTCGGGGGGGGGGGGGGGGCCACAGGCAACCAGAGAGAAATGCATTGTCGCGGGGGGGGGGGGGGGGGGGCGCGCAAGAGATTCGCACCAAATCACCCCCTTTATTCGCGTGCAAGAGGTTTCGTGCAGAAATCGTCGTCATGAGCAAACGCGCAGCCAAAGAACAGAGCGGCAAGGCCAAGAAGGCCCGCCACGACAAGGGAGAAGAGGCTTCGCAGTGGGACGAAGAATCGAAACGCGTCTGCGAGGCTGCCGCGGCGGCCGAAACCCGCGGCAGCTTCTTTGGCAACCTAACGCCGGAGAACTGGGTGTCGGAGCTGCTGCGGCGCAGCCTGGAGCCGGCAACCGACCTAGAGGGCCTGGTCCCGCTCGGCGAGCTGCCCGATGAACTTTTTGCGGGGCTGGACAAGGTGTACAAAACGCTGCACGGCGGCTTCTGGCAATCGTTCGTGGACACCAGCTTCTTGCTGCAGTACACGCTCGTGAAAGTTCACTCCACCGCCGGCGGCGGCTGGGTCGAACTGGTGCGCTTCCTGCCCCCGCCGAGCGAAATCTACCAGCTCAAGAAAGAGGCGTCGTACAAGGACGCGAACAAGGAAGTCGTGTCCCTCAAGTTCCGCGCCGACCCCCGGTCCGGGAGGGTGTTCAAGAAGTGCTACTTGCTGGCGACGCCCCCGGGCGTGATCGGCGGGGGCTGCAAGCTGTTCTTTTCCAGCCACGCGACCCAAGAGGAAAAGGCAGCTTACGGGCGGCTCTGCTACGGCTCGTACCGCGACCCCGAAGACTTTGCGCACAGGTACAACTCGGATTCTCTGGGGGAAAGCGTGAAGCCCGAACGCGTGCAACGCAGCTTCATGGTGAGCGCCCGCGCGTCCAAGGCGGCGCCGCCGGCGCAGGTAGCTTCTTCGCGCGGCCAAAGGTACGAGGTGGGCGCGCTCGCGGTGGTGTTCGACCTGTGGCTCGAGTTCCTGCCCGTCTTCTGCGTGCTGGACGCGCTGAAGGACAGGCAGAAAGCCACGCTGCTGTGCCAGGTCATGCCGTGCGTGAGCAACAAGCTCAAGGACATCGCGCTGGACCTGGGAGCCAGCAAGAACGCAGACGGCACGTATCCGGAGGCCGTGCGCACCAAGTTCCGCGAGGTGCTCCTGCGGAGCAAGAGCGAAGAACATTCAGCCAAGACCCCCGACGAGCGCAAGGGGCTGACTCGCTACGTGAAGAGCGGCTGCTACTTCAAGAAGACAGACTCGCAGCCTAACGAAGCACCGGCGCTGGTGCTGCAAACGCAGGCCAACTACTCGTTCTCCAACGTGAACACGTTCGCGAATGCTGGGCAGCGCAGCTGGGGCCAGCAGAAGAAGCAGTGCAACAAGGACAACGACTACAAGTTCAACGACCTGTACATCCGCGACGCGCGCCCGGCCACACCGTCATGACGGACGAGCAGGCCAGCCGCTGTGTGCGCCCCGGAGCCGTGGCGAGCGTGGGATTCTCGATCAGTGCGAGTTTCGACCAGTTGTCCTGTGCCTCAAACTGGTGCCCAAGTTCCTGTTCCTCTGGGACGCGGAAAACGCCTTTAACCAGGCCTCGGACCCGGCAGAGCAGGCGTCGGACTGTGCGGGGTGTGAGGAGGGCGGCTACGCGCCCGGCGAGAGACGCGACACCACGATGGCGCTTGTGCAGACTTCGTCGGCGGGCGTAGTGCAGGAGCCAGACGACGACGACCAACAAGTCGTAATCGACGACTTGCATGTCAACGTCATCATCGACGACGTGTAAAAAAAACAAGAGGATGCCTTCCCTCTCTCTGATAATATTACACTCTCCTTTTTTTGTCCCCCCCCCCCCCCCTCTCTCTCTACTGCTGCTGGAAAAAAGAAAAAACAAAGTAGATTGAAAAAAGAAAAAACATTTCTTTTTTTAAAAAATTCTGAAGCATCATCACGCTCTCCTGACCAGTTTTAAATCGTTCGAGGAGTGTGGGGCAAACAGTTTCTTTTTAAATTTTAAAAAGGCGAATAACTCCTGGCCTCCTCCCTTGCCGGTACAGGTTTTTAGGCCGGTTCTTTTTTTTAAATAATTTTTTTATCACTTTTTTCTTTTACCACCGAAACCGTGCTACTGTACCGTCGTTGGTGGCGTGCGCACAAAGACGACTTGATGTTTATAGCGTTCCGCACGGTTCTTGTCCTTGCCCGCAGAGGCTGGGGGCGCACACACCCGCAAATACGGCACGTACAGAAAGTGTCTGTCGCGGTCGGCGACGCGCGGCGCAGCTAATTTGCGGCGCTGCCCGCCAGTGCCGCGCCTTCGCCGGGATCCTTGAGCGCGAGGGGGGGATCCCACACCACCCTGCCGGGCCGCACGCTCTCGTTGGACGCCTCCGAGCGCGAATGCGACCCCGTGGCCGCCACGAGCTCGGCCAGCCTCTGCCGGTGCTCGTCGATCATGTTCCACTCTAGTACCGCGTGGAACTTCTTGAGATCGGACAGCAATTGCGGCTCTGGTTCGCGGGTTTCTCCATAGCAGACGAGCCCCTCGCTGTCCTGCAGGAACTGGTTGACCGCCCAGAGCCAAAAAGCCTCGTTCATCTTCATTTCTTTTTTTGGGGGGGGTGGGGGTGGCAAAGGAAGGAAAACAAAAAAGTGGGAGGGCCCGGGGAGTGTGTGTGTGTGGGGGGGGGGGGGGGCGCAAAGGAAGAAAAACAAAAAAAGTGGGAGGGCCCGGGGAGCGTGTGTGTGTGTGTGTGTGGGGGGGGGGGGGCAAAGGAAGAAAAAAAAGTGGGAGGGCCCGGGGAGTGTGTGTGTGTGGGGGGGGGGGGGCAAAGGAAGAAAAAAAAGTGGGAGGGCCCGGGGAGTGTGTGTGTGGGGGGGGGGGGGAAAGGTTTTGTAAAAGAAAGGGGCGCGAGTGAGTGCAGGGAAAGGGAAATGTTTGCGGGGGGGGGGGGGGGGGGAGAAATGGGTGGTAAGAGAAAAAAGGAGACGCGAGAACGGCAAAGATGTCGGCCGAGGCTACTGTCGCGCCACACGGCCTGAAGAAAAGCTGCAAACCACTGTGCAGTCACCATCAGACGCACCACGTGCTGTGCAAAGGCAAGGTGCTTTTCTTCCAGAACGACCCTGGATTGCACTGCGCACGGCCCGTGTGTGTCCCGTGCCCCTGACGACGATTAAGTGCGTGGAATCCATGCTCGGCCTGCTCAACTTCGAGTTCATCTTGTGGCTGCAATCCTCGAAAGACGCACAATTGCTGCCAAGGGCCTGCCTCGTGGACAGCGAACTGACCGTGCACTTCCTGACGGCCGCGCAACTGACGCTGATCCTAGCGCTGAAGCCCCCGCTCTTTGATCAAGATTGTCCCGTGCGCCGCGGCAAGGAACACAAAGAATAGACCTCATTTTCTCTCTCTCTCTCTCTCTCTCTCTCTCTGTCTTTGGTGCCCCGCCTCCCTTCCCATTTCCCCCCGGCCCCCGAGCGCCCCTCTCCCCCAGTTCTCCCTGTCTTTTTTTTGTGTCGCTACGTCCTTACCTCCCCCCCCCACTCCCCTTCTCTCCCCAGTTCTCCCGTGCAGTTGTTGCTTTTGTTTGCGGGGGGGGGGGGGGGGGGGGAAGGGAGGGGGAGGGGGAGGGGCTAAATCTGTCTTCCCTTGCCTTTCTCCCTCTCGCTCTTTCTCACCCCCCCCCCCCCCCCCCGCCCTGTCTTGTCCCTCCATGGATTTATGTACTTTTGTTTCTATTTGTATAAAAAATGACAAAAAAAAAAGCTGGATCATCCCCAAAGAAAATAATCAAAGAGGAAAAAAAAGGGGGGGGGGGGGGAGAGGGGCTTGGCCTGCCTAATTTAAGCTTAGCAAAGAAAAAAAAAGACCTTTTCTTTTTTCAAAGCTCTCCACACTCCCTTTTTTCTTCACTGTGGTTTCGGCGCAGCCTTCTTGACGACGAGCCACGCAAGCGTAGCCCAGAGCTGCTCGACCTCGTTCCACTGTTTGCACATGAGTTGCCTTGTGGTCGTCGACATGCAAACCGGCTTTTGCGACCCGCGCGGAGAACTGTCGTTGGCCACTCTGCCTCACAACCCGCGCGAGGTCGTCCAGGACTGCTTCGACAACGTCAAGCGCCTGTTGTCGGAAGTGCCGTTCGGCCTCGTGGTCTGGACGCTCGACAAACACCCGGCCGACCACGTCTCCTTTATTACTTCCAAAAGTACGCACGCCAAGCTAGAAGCGCAAAGGATCAGCGGGGACCGGATCCAGTACAACTACAAGGGCGCCAGCATCACGCAACAGCTGTACAAAAGCCACTGCATAGACGGCACGGACGGGCAGAAGGTTACCAAAGAGCTAACTGACTTTGCGCCGCCCTGGGACACGCCGTCCGGCGAGCTGGTGGTGCCAACAAACGGCGCGGCCGAGGCCCAGACATATTTCCGCAAGGGTAGTAGTAGTAGTAGTAGTAGCAGTGGTAATAGTAGTAATAGTAGTAAGTAGTAGTAGTAGTAGTAGTAGTAGTAGTAGTAGTAGTAGTAGTAGTAGTAGTACTAGTGAGTAGTAGTGAGTAGTAGTGAGTAGTAGTAGTAGTAGTAGTAGTAGTAGTAGTAGTAGTAGTAGTAGTAGTAGTAGTAGTAGTGAGTAGTAGTGAGTAGTAGTAGTGAGTAGTACTAGTAGTAGTAGTAGTAGTAGTAGTAGTAGTAGTAGTAGTAGTAGTAGTAGTAGTAGTAGTAGTAGTAGTGAGTAGTAGTAGTGAGTAGTAGTAGTAGTACTAGTAGTAGTACTAGTAGTAGTACTAGTAGTAGTACTAGTAGTAGTAGTACTAAGTAGTAGAATTAGTAGAAGTAGTAGTAGTAGTAGTAGTAGTAGTAGTAGTAGTAGTAGTAGTAGTAGTAGTAGTAGTAGTCGATGTAGTTAGTAGTAAGTAGTAGTAGTAGTAGTAGTAGTAGTAGTAGTAGTAGTAGTAGTAGAGTAGTAGTAGTAGTAGTAGTAGTAGGAATAGTGGGGGCGGGTGTGTGTGTGTGTGGGGGGGGGGGGGGGGTCTCGACCTCACCTGACTTGACCTGACTTGACCTGACCTCACCTGACCTCACCTGACTTGACCTGACCTCACCTGACTCACCTCACCTAAGTTACCTTACCTCACCTTACCTCACTCGCTCACTCACTCGCTGGGCCGGGGGGGGGGGGGGGGGGGACATGACCTGACCCCACCTCACTCACTTACTCGCTCACTCACTCATTCACTCACTCATTCACTCACTCACTCACTCACTCATTCACTCACTCATTCACTCACTCACTCACTCACTCACTCTCACTCACTCACTCTCACTCACTCACTCACTCACTCTCACTCACACAGACACACACACACACACACACGAGTCACACGATGGCCATAGTTGGGGGGGGGGGGGGGGGCATATGATGATCATGATGAATTATGGATGATGATGATGATCATGAATGATGAATATTAATGATGATGAATAATAAATGATGATATAGAAACACGATGATGATGACTGATGATGATGATTGATGATGATGATGTGACACATATGACGCATATGATGATGATGATGATGATGATGATGATGACGATGATAAAAATATCGATAATGATAATGATGCATACGATGATGATGATGATGATGATGATGCTGATCAGTGATGATGATGGTGATGATGATGCATATGATGATGATGCATATGATGATGATGATGATGATGCATGATGATGCATGATGATGATGCATGATGATGATGCATGATGATGATGCATGATGATGATGATGATGATGATGATGCATGATGCATGATGATGATGCATGATGATGATGCATGATGATGCATGATGCGCATATGATGCATGATGATGCATGATGATGATGATGATGATGATGCATGATGCATGAATCAATGATGATGATGATGATGATGCTGATGATGATGATGGTGATGATGATGATGCATATGATGATGATGATGATAATGATGATGATGATGCATGATGATGCATGATGATGCATGATGATGATGATGATGATGCATGATGCATGATGATGATTCATGATGATAATGCGCATATGATGCATGATACATGATGATGCATGATGATGCATGATGAGCATGATGATGATGATGATGATGATGATGCATGAAGTATGCATGAATCAATGATGATGATCATGATGATGATCGATGATGATGATGCTGATGATGCATGATGATGATCATGATGATGATGAGTGATGAGTGATGATGAGTGATGATGAGTGATGATGATGATGATGATGATGATGATGATGATGATGAAGGATGGAGCAAGAAAGCGCTATCTAAGCAATTTGCAAGCAAGCAAGCTAAACCGCAGCAAGCAAGCCACCGTTTTTTGCTTTGTTTCTTTCAGCCCATTCACGCCGGTATATGCCCTTAATTTCTTCATAAATTTTCTGATAAGAAATCAAGGGAAAAAGAGAGGTAACAGGTGGACAGACACACTTGGCTACGTTGTGTTATGCTTTGCTCACACAAACACTATTTTGCTACCCTCTCCCTCTACCTACCTTCCCCTCCAGGTTCGTCCTTATTAGGGAACAACCTGGTTTGGGGTTTCTATTGGCTATCCTACCACCACAACTACCTAAATTCTGCCTGTTTCTATTCTATCTAGACTCGAAATAAATTCACAACGGACACCCAACAATCATGCTTCTCTATGTAATAATGCTCACCGATTCAATCATACATAATTATCACTGTATTTATACACAAATTACAGTAATAACCGCTGGTATATCTCCCAGTTTTATCACACGCAGTGGGCAAGAGATAAGAATAATAGAATTATAATATATAAGATGTAATCATAACTAGATCCAATCACCTCACGATCCATATTCTCACACACACAGCCCACCAATGCAAGAAAGCACAGAAACGCAAGAGAGCAACACATGTGCTCACAGTAATAAGCATAAACACGTAAAGAATGCAACACACGCTCCTCAAAACACTCTAAAAGTAGGTAACAGAACTCACATCTACAACCCAGTCAACCAACACAGAAATAAGTGTTATATGAAACTCCTACATGAACCAGTAGCACAAACAGCACCAACCACTTTCAAAAACGATATCACCATATAAAACAAGCGAAATAGCGTACCACAGTACTATCGTTACCCTCACGATCATCGTTCTCCAAATATGCATACCGATCATCAGACACACATTCAAAGTATCACACTCCCACATCTCCTTGGACAACCGCACAACTAGCCACTCAATAAATAACGTTAGCAGACTCATCAATATATTTACACTGCCACCTTCAAGCTCACTCATCATACTTATCATCGTCACACAACGCAATACAGCACATTACGTACACCTACCACAGGGAACGCATAAGGGACATGCACTAACTCACTTCACACCACATCCAGATGCATACAAATCCAACCTACAGTGACACCTGACGATTACAAGCACACGCCACACCATATAACTGCACTCCCTAGCCAGTCACTACCACTCTCAAACATATTCCACACTCTATAACAGAATCACTCGCACGCACTTATGCCCCGACCTCGCGAACATCCATACACTGTGTCAGTGATAGTTCTCCATACACACACTTCAATCCTTGTTATAGTACATTATGTCACCACAACTCATGCTCTCATAGGCGACATCTGTAGTACATATCATCAGTTGAAGTTTCGAGCTGACAACGCGTTCACACAAACAGGTAGTACTGTTTTACCTGACATTCCAATACAATCTGCCCATGTGTGCAGGACCTTTTACCACGTTTAAACGCGTCCTTAAGTTGAACTTGAGCTATTAAATTGCTATCCTTATACATGTTTGGGTATTAGCAAAAATAAAACAAAAAGTGATAACGAAAAAAATATTAAAACCATGACAACTAAAACAATAACAAAAGTCATCATATCACAACCGTAACATTCAGCAACCCAACAATTCATCGCTCCAAAAATCCAGATATTATCAAAATTAGTAATCGGAAACATCTCCTATAGTCAGGGACTCAACACCAACATAAAATCTGCACGCTGTTCGAAAATTTTCCGCAATATTATTATAACTTCTTACTCACGTCATTATCAAAACTTCACTTGTGATCATGCGATCCAGTCCGACAACTTTCCAATCCGTTCCTGTTCTTTTCCCCGTTCCCAAAATATACAAATCAGTACCTTCCACAAGCAATTTCAACCATCCAGCGCAGTTACTTGCATCACAACTACCGTATCGCCAGTTCTTGATTTATCACTTGTCTCTTCTCCCAGACCAGCCCGTACCGTGTCATGTTTGCAGGTAACAAGGCTCATACAAAACTACATAGTTGCAGAGGGTGGGTGGGTGGGAATAAAAGAACACTCGAAACAAGAATTACTCTTCTTGTGTTCGAGGAACTTCGGAAAGTGACGAGAACATTGTAAGCGTAAAATCATTTCTTTTATGTGCGAGACCATGTCGCAACTTATTCTAGATGTTCTCAAACATAATTTATTTAGTTCTGATTATTTAAAAAGGCTATAAATGAATCACTTTCAAGAGTTTCTTAGTGTATTTTAGGCAGGAACGGCTGTATTGCCCCAAAGAGTTGCAGTTTATACTGCAATCATGTACTATCAGCGCTAACGCAACAAATATGTTTGTCGAAATGTCATCTTTAAGACCATATCATTGCCGAAATTCAGGCACTTGTTATGTTCCGGTCTGAGGTTGCAAAATATGTGTTATGCTTTGCTCACACAAACACTATTTTGCTACCCTCTCCCTCTACCTATCTTCCCCTCCAGGTAAAAGGTAAGAAGGAAAAAAAACAGAGACAAAAGAAAATAATTTTATTGATCATAACCGATATAGATTCCTTGAAACAGCGAGTTTCTCAGTAAAAGAATCATGTATGTACACAAACACAGAATCAGATTTCCACCTACCATGCCTCCTCAACAACCTCATTTCAACTCCCGCTCTGGCTGCGGCTGTACATCCTCCTTTCCGCAAGGAATGGGTACCGTACGGTTGGGGATCCACCCCTATCCTCTGTAACCACGCAGTCAAAGTATGGTTAACAGAGTTAGGTGACAAGTGACAGGGAGCAACCTCAGCCCGCGATGTCCATGCAGGAAACAACGGCGCATACTGGTTGTTCTTATGCTCATGATTTTCAAACCACATCGTCATCCACGAAACCGCAGATAGAGGCGATTTCTTGTCACTACTTATCACGATCGTGTCCCCCAATCTGTATTTGTCTGTCTTGCTCTTCTCAACATAAATAAACAAGACCCAGTCTCCCTCAAACTTTTCCACCCAAACGTCTTGAACACATAGCGCCACCGCCTCTTCGCGTCGCAGGAACCCGAGAAACATAATAAGAATCATAGTGATGTCCCTGATGTCACACCAGCTAGTCGGGTCCATAATTGTAATGAATCGAAGCAACATGGAGGTGGGAATGTGGATCGTCCCTATCGGAGGACGCGCCAGTCTCAAAACATACTTCTTCACCTCGTACACTAGCTTGCTATGAAGCGGATTGGTAACAGAGTCAGTCATCACATATTGACTCGAGATAGCTGATAATTTGTACTTAACAGTATTCTGTGCGGGACCCAAATGGGAAAGCACATAGATGCAGTAAGCTGCTACTTGTTCCGGTCTCGCTGGAAATGCAGGTAATCCCTTAGCTGTATTCCATCTCTCCCATTCACGCATCGCATACGCATATCCTTTCACAGTGTTTTGCTGTCTCGCTGCCCGAACAAAGGCTCTACAAAAAACTTCGAGTCCAGCGAGTAGCTTCGCTTCATCACTACGGTTTTCCTCCATATTTCACAGTACAGTTGATGTCTCACACACCGGTGTTTAGCGGAAACAAAAAGGATTTGCAAAGTTGCTATTATCAGATAGAGGAATATGCATATGGTATTAGCACCACTCTCGGGACATGTTCCATGATGCTTTCAAAGACCATAAAGCGGCAAAGACGAAATATGGTTTCTATAGAGATCGAATGAGAAGAGCAGAAGAAATGGATGAACCGAGAGAACCACATGAGGTGGACTCACCAGATGGATCAGACGAAGAAGACGAAACACAACAACCACAACAACAGAGACAAAGAGGTAGCCGAACACCACCAGAGCAAAAGGCACCGACAGACAAACCAGCCAATTGCAAACTTCTGATCTCTCAAAGAAGAAAGCATGGGAAGACAGAGCGAACAGAAGAAAGAAGAGGGCGATGACAAGAACCAGCAAAGATATCTATTTGCTAAGAAAGAAAAAGTACAGAGAAGAGCAGCAATATCTGCATCGCTGCAGAATGTTCCAACTTCTCGTCACAACAGCATTTTTGGAGGCTAAGGTGATACAATTTCTGCGAAGCAAAAATGTTCATTGCCCCTTTGAAAAAGTCTGCATTGTAAAGGAGAAATACGGAAATCTAAGTGGTGCGGCAAGGTATGTTGAGGAGAAGGCGTTTAAAGAGATGAGACCGAGACCGACAGAAGACATGGACGAATATCTAACACAACACCTACTCCAGAAGAACTGGTTAAAGGCTTTGAGAGGAAAAGATTTTGAACCAGAGGAGGCAGTGAATAGACTGTTAGAGAAGCTAGCTGAGCATGAAGCCTACGGGCCAACATATCTCAATGATCATTACAGACTAGCAGCAGCAAGTAGGCCATCGCATGACGACATGGTAGAATCGGCAAGAGAAATTTACGTGCTGCTAAGCAGAAGAGGCTCAGAAAGGAACGTAGGAAGGAGAGAGAGAGAAAGAGAGAGGGTAAGGGAGCGAATCTACTGCTAGGAGAGGCAGAGGGAGGAGAGAAAGGAGAAAAGAGAGAGAAACACAAGAAATGGACAAAGAACGGGAAAGGGAAAAAGGGCGAAAGTAATAGGGGTGATAGCTCAGCAGGAATGGTGGTTGACTGCAACATGCTACAACTGCTATCAAACTGGGCATACTAAGCGTTTTTGCCCCAAACTAAAGCCTAGCTCCAAACGAACCAGTTCAAAGTCAGCTCACTCTGACTCCTCGAAAGGAAAACATAGAGACAAGAGTGGCAAATGTCGTAAGAAAGGAGCCAAGAAAGTTACTCTTATGAGATGAGAAGTAGAAGAGGAGGTTGAGGAAGGAGAAGGAGACAAGTCTGAGGGGGAAGACAGCTCTGAAGAGGAAGAGTATGGGCTTGTCATTATGGAGGGTAGCGAGGATACGATGGAGGAAAACATCGAAAGTGGGGAAAGCATAATTGCTCGTGATGCCGAGCAAGAGGGTGAGGAGAATAGTGAGCCTCAAAAGGAGCAAAGTGAGAACAAACCCTTGGAACAACCCACAAGAGCCTGTGGGGGGGGGGGGGGGGGAACTGTCGAGTGCTCCATTGGCTCGCAACACACTCCGTGACAGACCCCACAACCCTCCACAACGCACTCTCACTAGTGCCCAACACCCCGACACCTCTACAACAACCAATCCTGCCCTCACAACCCCACGAGACACGCAACGCGTGCAACCTCCACCATCGCAGCCAAAACCCTCGCATTCAAATGAGAAAGAGAAACGGAAAACACAAGAGAAACCGACACCCCCTCAGAACTCTAGACAGAGAAAGAACGAAACATCACAACCCACTACATCCACTCCAAAGAGCAACACAACAGGCCCACAAACCATTCGTTGTCAAGGGCTAAACTGAAAGGGAGAACAGTGTGGAGTAAAGTTTGGACAGGGGGAATTGGGGTAAGGCAGGGGAGTAAG
The DNA here is from genome assembly GCA_019918135.1 of Paulinella micropora. Lineage (NCBI taxonomy): Eukaryota > Cercozoa > Imbricatea > Euglyphida > Paulinellidae > Paulinella > Paulinella micropora. The sequence continues at coordinate 49,415 of WBZZ01003499.1, forward strand.
CAAAGAAGCTAGCTTATGCAGATTTGTGCGGGTATCATGCTCGTCAAGACCCTCAATTTCCGTCCATTGACCTATCACAGGACCCATCACGTCGCCCACGCCCTTCCCGTGACTACCCATCTGAGGATGAAATGATCAGAATACTGAGAGAAAGGGGGCGAGTGCACAGCAAGTCTCGCTAAAAGATACGGCAAATCCCGGGAAGAAGAACTCGCTAAGTTCCGCAAATATCGGGGGCAAAGACATGCAAAGTGTCGAAAAACCCGGTAAGAAAGTAGTTAGTTCACGGAATGCTGCTGTTTTGCCAGGAAACGAGGCGGGGACCGGCGGGACTAGAGATGAAAAAGGGACGACGCACACGGACGCTGTTGAGCATGTAGGAGGGACAAGGGAGGGGAAGAACTGGCCTCCATCGCTGCTTCACAAGGTCCGTCCCCGTTAGACAGGGTAGGACAGTGTAGATTCACAGGCACAGCCAACAAGTGACACACCACACACACACACACACACACACACCACACCTGTGGGGAAGAGCAGTAAAAGAGACACACAACATGGTGATAGGCTTTGAAGACTTTAAGAGAATAAGTGAACAGCTGAACAACCTGTGTGTAATAGACGACGAGACAGGTGATGTCGTGAGAAGGACGAAGAAGGAAGGAGAGAGAGTACTGCTGACAGATGTGTTTTGGGCAGTGAACGAAGTGTTTCTTAATTATGCAGCTGGCACGCCATTGATCACGAGAGAAACAGTCATAGAGAAGAGAGCAGCTAAAACACTGAGAGCACGAAAGCTAAGGAAAGAGCTAAGTGGGAGTGTGAGTTCAGGCATAGCGAAGGACATCCAAGACCTGAGAAGACAGAAATAGCTAGACTGCTGTACGCACTGACGAAGGGAGTAGAACAGATAGAAGTGAAAGAAAGACTATATGTTATGGCCCAGACGGTAAAGAGAACGAGTTTTACTCAGAGCTTTTAGCCATCATAGATTACGGGGTAATTGACATGGCCAAGAATCACAACAATCAATTTGCCCTTTCGATAGTAAGATCGATGCGCCACTTGATGAAAATCTGGCACGAGGTAGAAGCGAGAGGGGTTACGTTGAACGCATACTTGCGTAAGTTACACTCAGGAGATGCCCAGAAGTTCTCTAGTCCAGAACAAACAGCTCAGAAGAAAAAAGAGTTTGATAGGAAGAGAAGGGAGATAGACGGACACTCAGACCCAGAAGAGGAAGATGAGTACGACCCGGAAAACCTAGAACACTATAGATGCTCAGACTAGATCAGGGCAGGTGTACCTCTAAGCTATAGATCGTATTGTGAGGCACGAGAAGAGCTAGACTGGCTGCATGAGGAAAGGTTCGAACAGGAAAGGAAACAAAGGCTCCAAAAGAAAGAGAAAGAGAAAGACGAGGAGCAGGACCACAACCTCAAGGTAGATGACAACAAGACGGTAGGTCGAAAAGAGAAGATGATAGTGCAGGACAGTGGATCGTCAAGAGACATAGCCTGCACACCACACATCTTGCGCAACGTTCGAGGGATCGAACCCGTTAGTTTAGTCACCGGAAACGGAGAGAGTGTAGTGAGAGACATGGGGGAAGCACGATTGACAAGAATCGATGGATCGGGAAAACCAGTCTTGGTGAAGAAGGATATGTTGTTAGACACTAGGGTACCGGTTAACATCATGTCTACATCGATCTACCATTCACCAGAACGGACAGCTACTGATCCTGAAGCACCCCATAACGATAAAAGAGAGTGACGTGATCGTGAGGGGGAGAATGACACCTGGCATGCTTTATCGCTGGGACAGCGAAAAGGACAAGCCCCTCAACATAAACGAGCGTTACGACCCCAAAGTGAAAGAGAGAAAGAAGAAGACGGGTTAATCGGGGCGGGAGGCCCCAAAGATCTAGAGAGAGAAAAAGAGAGCAAACAAGCGAGAGCGAGGAAGCTAGAGGCAGCGTTTTATATGCCATGTATCCTGAGAAAGGCAAGAAGGGTAAACCGATTGACATTTACGTCATACATCAGTGTAGCGGTCATGAGGCATTACCAAAGACCTATGCATTAGGCAAGGCAATGGGAAGGAAAGTGATAGGAAACGAAGATAGAGTTAGATTTTGCAAAGCCTGTATGATGGGGAAAGCTAAAGTGTTGCCCCGATTTACGGTTAATAGAATTAGGAGAGCGAGTTACCCTTGTGAGATTTTGCATGTAGATACTTCCGGACCGTGGGCGGTCATGTCAATTTACGGTAAGTACTATAAATTTTGCGTAACAGACGATTACTCGGGGTACATCAAGGATTTTTACTTACGTTACAAGAACGAGTTTGTAGAGTGTTTGAAGCAAGCTGTAGCATGGTTTGAGAGGCAGACAGGAAGGAAAGTCAGACAGATCACTTGTGATAACGAGTTCGATGTCCCAACTGAAGTCATATAGTGGTGGAAGCCACGCGTACGACAGGATATAATGCAAGCTAACATGCAAGCTAAGTCTAAAGGTTTTGAAAATTGATGAAAGTGGCATGAAAATGAAACATTTTAATGTATTTTACCTATTTTAAACAAAAAAAAAGGTAAAAAAAAGGTTAAAAAAATTTTAAAAAAAGAATTTCTAGCCGTTAAAACTGTTTTCGACCGTTAGCAATATCTTGGCTAGATAGTGGTTTTGGCTTGCTGAGCTTGGTTTTTCTCTGTTTTTATGTTGTTTTAAATCAAAATCAACGTAATTATATTTAATTTATTGAATTCTAATGATATTACTTCAAATTCAAATTCAAATTCAAATGTGACTAGAAATTTTCAAGTTGGTGACTGGTGGCAGCCACTCACTTATAGTCGTTATACATACTCACCGACTACTTGAACTATGCATGAAATTATATTAATACGAGTTTGTTTAGCATATTTATAATGTTTTTGAAGCATAAAACCGGTGCGAAAGCTTAGAATTCAAGTTGAGTGACAGTGTTTTACACCAGTCACTGTGACACTCAGAATACTTGCCACTCACTTGTATTCGTTACAAATACTCACTGACTACTTGATATATGCATGAAATTATATTAATACCAGCTTATTCAGCATATTTATAATGTTTTTGAAGCATAAAACCGGTGCGGAAGCTTAGAAATCAAAGATTCTGAAAGTATTAATATATAAATATTTAATGACTCTCTAGCAACTAGTTGCGACGTCTTCTGCGATCCTGTCTGATCCTGTCTCTGCGGGCAGGTGGTGGTGGAGCAAGGGGACGAGGAGCAGCTGGTAGTAGCCCGAGCTCTGGAGGCCACCAGACATTCGATCCAGCTCCTCTAGTATTAAGTAATAGCTGCTGAGCGGTAAGCTGAGCTCTGTCAACTATAAACTTAAAGTCAAAAGCTGGTTGATTTCGAAAGGTTTTGATTTTCAAAAAACCAGGTGTATCTGTGGCCTCAAAATGGTGGTATTTGTAGAGATCAGGAATACGTTGCACCTTGTGGTAGTATTTATCATCTCTACAAATTGTGTCTTGGAAATACAATGCCTTGGAATTGGACAGTTTTGATTCAATCAATCTGCAAGTCCCTGGCAGTTTTCCAAATCCAGTCTTCATGGAATGCCATGTAGGCCACCATCTGAGCGATTTTCCCCGCATGAGAGTCGCAAAGGCCCTTGCCATGATTAGATGGCCAGAAATTCCAAGAAAAATATTCTAGCCAAGGATGCTTGGCCCGGACAATGCTGGCCTCGGCAGGAGAACATTTTTGCTTGTAATGTTTCCTTCCACCATCAGACCATAATATTACTTTTGTTTTCCCAAGCGGCTTGATGATTCTTTCCATAATATCATGCAGCCATTGGCGAAAAAAAAAGTAATCGTTTTTACCGTCTGTCTCATCTCTGTGAGGCAATGTGTCAACATAGTTAACTGTTCTTTTGTATCCCACCCCTAGCGTCACCAGTCAAAAGAACAGCTTATGCTGTCATTCACGTCTTTTCTTTTACCACCACCGACACTCATTCTAGAAAAGTCAGTAACCATCAACACATATTGTTGATCATTTCTGACTTTTTCCAAGTCGTCATCAAAGCACTTCATTTTTTCTTTCGCTTGGAAGTGATGTTCAGCTTTTTGAATTTCTCTCTCCAAAAGTCTCTTCTCTTTTTCTTCCTCCACCCTTAATTCTCTCACTCCATCTGCCTCTTGCACCTCAGCTAATCTAGCTATTTTACCCTTATATTCTCGACAAGTCGGCACTTTCCCCAAACTTTAGTTGCCCTATCCTCTACCCAATATTGGTTATGTAAAGGTGTCCACTGTGGGCGGAAGGAGGGTGAATTAATTCTTTAATTTTGGAGTGCGGGTGGAAAAGGAACTGTCCAAATTTTTTGGACCAAAAGGAGCGAAAGTCCGTGAAGCTGAACCCGGCTCGGGACTTGTTATTGTAAGATGGCGTCCTATATTAATAATTTAATTATTTTCAACTAGAGTAAAAACGCAAGAACTTTCTCCTAGCTTCAACTTCATGCCATGCTTGCTATTATGAAAAGATAAAAACAAAATAAACAAACATGATATGAAATTGTAGCTTAAAAGTGGGAGGCCACATACATGGCACTCCGTGTTAAAATTAAAAAAAAAAAAAAAAAAAAAAAAAAAAAAAAAAAAAAAAGACCGCACTCCATGCTCGCAACGCGCAACCCACAGCTGCATCTGCTAGTCGGGATTGTAGAGGGGATTATCAGGCTCGATAAGCGGACCCGCCTGGCAGCCACAATCTCCTGACCCTACCCTAGCCTCCTCTTCAGCATGGACCCAGTTGGAACTCAAAAAAAGCGGCCTTCGTGTCCTCCTACTCCTGCAGAATTACTAAATTTTTTTTAAGCCGTTGCGGCTGGTCCTCAAGCCTCGGGCTGACGTCGAACACCACCGGAGGGGCAAGAGAGCTGGGGCGGGAGTGGACAACGGAGGAGCCACGGTTGCAGACGTGCCTGTAGGATGCCTTCTCGACATGGTAGGTTGGGGGGCTGCAGTTGTCGCACCTCCAGACGTCGGTATCGCCGGCCTCAAACGCCACCTCCATCTGCGACTGCGTTTGCTTCAACTTGCGCTTCTCTTGATGCTGGTATCCCTCTCCATTGCAAATGGCAGAAACTATGGCCTGCACAACAAAAAAACAACAAAAAAACAAAAACAAAAACAAAAACAAAAACAAAAAAAAGAAACGCCACCTCCAACTGCGACTGCGTTTGCTTCAACTTGCGCTTCTCTTGATGCTGGTATCCCTCTCCATTGCGAATGGCAGAAACTATGGCCTGCACAACAACAACAAAAAAAAAAAAAAAAAAAAAAAAAAAAAAAAAAAAAAAAAAAAAAAAAAGAAAGAAAGAAAAAAACAAACAAACAAACAAACAAAAAAAAGAAAGAAAAACTAAAAAACAAACAAACAAAACAAAAACCATACATGAGGTACAAGCCAACAAAGAAATGAATTACAGGCAGAATTCGTTTGTAGTGAACGGGGAAGGAGGCGTACTCGTCGTAGACTTTACTGACCGTGACGCGATCAACGAACTCCGTACCGGACCGAATGTGGCGATCATGTGATGGGTGAAATTTTGAAAGGTAGTACTCGAGCCCAAAAGAGTCCATACCTAACTCTAACGCGGTAGGATCATAGTCAAGAGGTGTGGTCTGAAAGGACATACCTATAAACGAACTCAAGACCCGCCCCCCCTCTTTAAAACCTAGCTAATTTTCCGATTTTTCACTGAGCTTAAACAGCTGCTGTACCTCTCCAAGAAAAACACGCACATGAGCAGGCATTGTGTTAGGAGTCACTGTTGGCAGACCTTGAATGCCCTGTACTACCCTACATACTACAGCAAAGCCCCACTTGGCTAACTCACACATGGGCGATGCCGCCCCAACATCCCCAAAAAGCTGTCCTGCCTCACTGCCTAACGACATTAGGATTTTATCTATTGCAGAGATGGTGGAAGAAGGATTTTCTGGACTTCTAACTTTAGACTTTGCTGCCTCCTGAAAAGATGTGTGTAGGCCGTCCTGAATGTCTCCCTCACTCTATCCAACACTACACAACTATCTTTTGACTCTCGCTGTGATCATGATAGTAGGCGTGAAGAAGGCGCAGGGGGGGCAGGTAGGTTGGGGGAAGATGGCTGGGCAGATGAACTCCCAGTCGAGGCAACCGTTGGCGATGCTTCCACGAGGCCGAGTGCTGCCCTTGCCTACAAGCAGCAACAACAACCCAAAAAAATGAAGCACAGTCTCAAAAAAACAGTGGCAAGTTTTGAAAAAAAGCAACGCAACAAACCTTGTCTTCCCATGTCACTTCTTCTCCGCTCGGCGGCCCTCCCATGTTGGGAGGCGCCTTTTGGACATGTGAGTCTGACATCAAGGCAACAAGTGGTGAAAAAAAAAATGGATGCATGGGAAAAGTATCATTGCGCAAGCAACAAATCAATACAAAAATAGCTTGTGTGTACGAGGGCAACACAGCCAAGGCAACAAGAACCACATTCACCACATCATGGCAACGCAAAAAGTTGACAAGTGCTGGTCCCAAACCAAAAATCCCGCGCAACCAACCCGAAAATGCCGGCCGAGTAAATTTTGGGAAGTGTTTTCTTGTGTGCAAAAATCACGCAAATTACGTATGTTGCCAAAAAAAACCGAAAGCCATTGCGCAACGGTTTTGGGGCTGAGCGCGTCTTTTCGGTTATCACTGTGGACCGCCAACATGGACTTTTTTTGGGCGTTGCAAACACACATTTTCGAAAGCAACTCGAGAGCCAGTATGGCAGAAAATATCCAGCCTCAGGCAGTACCTGCTGCTGCTACTTGGAACACAGGTAGCTTAATGTGTAATTGACAAATCGCAAACGATTTTAATTTTTTGTTTTGCCTTTTTTTGTTCGAGGTCCAGCAGAGGAAGACACTGGTGCATACGGCGTGGATTCGTCCAAGCTTTTGCAAGGCCAATGCCTTTGCCAGCTTCCAATGATGCAACAAACAACTCTGCAAACCAAGGGGAAGGCGGGGGGGACAAAAAAAAAGCAAGAATCTTAGTGCTTTTATTGCAGTCCCTTGCCTTCATCACCGACCTGAGAGCTGTCATCAGCATAGAATTATATTTATTGGCGAGACAAAGGGACAGTAGAAGTGATTTTGCAGTCAGACAGGAATGACAGGACTCAGTCATTCATAGACACTGGATACAGTCATTTACTAGAATTCTAGAAATTCCTTTCACGTGGTAAATCACATGGTTTAGAGCATGTGATCGAGATAGTTTAGACCACGAGTTCGTTCTCATTAAATTCGTTTTAACATTTATTCGAAACGTAATCAGTAGAGGATTATTAATAGCATTCCGGAGGAGAATGGCTACAACAAAATATATTACACTCAATATATTTTCTTCATTGAAAACAGCACGGTTGCAGTTCTGGAATCTTGTACAGACAGCTGAAAATCTAACACATCACACGAGCAGGCTATTAATTAAATCGACAACATAAAACAAAATATTCAATAATTCTAAATAAACAAATAAAGTCTAAGTTTTTCAGGCATGTAAACGACGGCTGCAGTGTCCATGATGACGGGAAGGCGTGGACCTTTGGTGTACTCTTCCTCCGACTCACTCGACGAATAATGCTTGCGGCGTTTGTGGCGAGGCAAAGAATGGAGAGATCGTGAACGGTGGCCGGAGGACAGATCTTCCATCACACTTCTGGCTCCCTTCGCGACCGCTGCAAAGCAAAACAAAAACATCACATGTAGCACTGCATGCATGGGCAAAAGACCTCTATATTGATCCCGCTGGGTCTCGGCGATCTCCAGCTTTACTGTGAGCAAATTTATCTCGGATTGAAACTCAACGACCTGCTTTTTGAAGTTGGCGTTGGCCGCATCCCGCATCTCGATAATTTGCTTTGTTTCAGCAAGATCAGCTTCCACAGTGTGGATCTTGACGTCCGCATCCTTGCTCTGCTTCGCCTCCAGCTTGAGTTCTCTCGAATATTTATCCCGCTCCTCCTGCAACTCCTGCATCGCTACTGAATACTCGCCCGCCGAACTTTCGAGTGGAAACATTGCCGTCGCATACATGACCCTATTTGCATTGTAATGTTTTTTTCCCCATTCGTTTGCTTGCTCCTTCCTAAGCTGCAACTCTTGCACCAATGAAACCGCATCCTTCTTCGTCGTTTCAAGTAGTTTGTTTGACTGTTTTAGCTGCGTATCCAAAGAAATTTTAGCAGCGCGCTCCACATCAACGAGCTTCAACGAATCGTCGACAATGCGCTTACATTCCATTTCCCCCGCCTCAAGCTTCGACAAATTGTCCACCAAAACTTTATTATCCGCCTTGACACGCACTAGCTCCTGCATAATTGTGTCGTCCGGAGAAGAAACATTACCTGCCCCTTGTACATCTTTGCTGGGGGTGGGGGTGGGGGGGGGGGGCGTGGTTTGTTAGACACAGATTGCTCCTCAGAGCGTTTCATTACTTTCCCCATCACCTTGACAAGCATCTTCGAACAGTCTGAGTCGTCGTGGGCAATAGTAAATGGGAGCAAAGCAGCTTGATCTACTTCCAACAATTTCTGGAACGGGGCAGCAAGAACGCAATGGATCCACTCTTTGGTGCAAGAGATCACCCTCACGTTGCCATTTTTAGACTTGTAAACTAGAAAAAAATGAACGTAATAGCGGCCACTCACTGCGTTCACCTTCTTCATAATTTGTAAAACCCTGCCCAACCACAACGTGGTGTCTTTATCCTCTAGTGCTTCCTTGTGATCAGCACTCCGGATCGCAGCGGTGATGAACGAAACCCAAACGCCAACCTTGATTTCGGCTCCGTTCAAAAAAGAATGCGACAAGAGAAGGATACGATTCTCACCTAATTTACCTTCCATCATTTCAGCTCCCTCTTCTGGATGCTCCCACGTGCGTTGCACTGAGCCTCCATCTACTTGGCGACCAGGGCGAAACCAATATCATCAGGGGGCACCATGCCCACCTACCACAACAACAATGCGAGAGCAAGTCTGAAAGAAAAAGCAGAATACCTTGACAATAGTGCCCCCACGACAGGTCGAGCCAACATCCAAAGTTATGAAAGCTAAATTGACCAATAAGGGCAGCCACTTCCAGTCGGCGGTTTCCGTTATTACCGTAAATATTAGTAATAAAAGTGAAATAGGTAAATCTCAACACTATTAATCTACTGGCCGGTCCGGAGTAAACTAACAGTAAAAATGGGATAATTTCCGGTAAATTGTAATTCCACAATCGAGTTCACATAACGGTTAAGAGATACAATGTAATATCGTAATATTGAGTCCTACACTCCCCCCGAAATCGATTGCCCCGCCCCGATGGGCGGCCTACCTCAGTACAGCACTAACTACCGTGTGGACTCAAAGCAGTGTGTTTGGGTCGCCCCAGCCGGGTCCTGCCAGCGTGCCGGAGAGCGGGTTGCAGGGTTAGGGTTAGGGTTAGGGTCAGGGTTAGGGTTAGGGTTAGGCCGTGTGAACCAACGCTCACGACGGCTTGCTGGGCTCGGCATTCGAGGACGGGTCGGGCGACCAGCTGCCTTCTTCAGCTCTCCAACACCGGCTCACTGCAGCAACTGCCGGCAGGGGGCGAGGAGGAAAGATGTCCCGGTCTCGGTTGCAGTCACATAAGCTTCAAGGCACAACTTGCGGGATAAGGGCCCGTTTGAACTCAAACCTGCGGCCGCGAGCTCCAAACTTTAATACGGGCCGGATCAAGGGTCCAATCACGCAGAACCTAGCCAGGACTTCATTTGGACCACTTGCGGCGGAGGCCGGCGAGCCCACGGCAGAGGCCATGCCTCAGCAAGGGTTAGGGTTAGGGTTAGGGTTAGGGTTAGGGTTCAGCACCCCGCCAGGCTGCCGGGCTATGCAGGGGCGGCTCGGCTCGATGTCTCTCGCCGTTTGGACTCAAAGCAGTGTGTTTGAGCCGCCCCAGCCGGGTCCTGCCAGCGTGCCGGAGAAAATCGTTCAGCGGGTTGCAGGGTTAGGGTTATCAGGGTTAGGATTAGGGTTAGCGTTAGGCCGTGTGAACCAACGCTCGGCTTGCTGGGCTCGGCATTCGAGGACGGGTCGGGCGACCAGCTGCCTTCTTCAGCTCCCCAACACCGGCTCACTGCAGCAACTGCCGGCAGAGGGCGAGCTCGAGGAGGAAAGATGTCCCGGTCACTTAACCCAAGCAAGGAACACATCGACAGCTGCCACAACCGCCGTGAATGGGGAAGGGATGGCTGAACGTGTACCATGCTGCGGTCGATTAAGTAGTAGCCATTGATGTAGGTCTGAAACGCTAAAACAAACCGGATCCAAGTTTATTGTTGAGAAGAGCAGGCCTGCGGGTTGTGCAGAAAGTTTCTGAGTCGTAGGCCGCGAACGCCGTGAACTAAGTCTGCCGGGAGAGAACCTGGTGAGCCTGCCGCCATCCAGCCTCAAACGAAACATCATGTATGCATGTATTTGAAGTGTTTTCAAGTAATTATCTGCTTGTCATGCTCAGCAGGCTGAATTAACCCAAGCAAGGAACACATCGACAGCTGCATTGAAGAAGATAAATGTTTGTATAAAATTGTGAAGGTGCACGCACGTTTTTCATAAATTTGTACTGCACACACTGTATATATCACAAGTAAAGCATTAGGAAGGAGCCCGGACGCAGTAGCTATGATAGGTAACGTGAATTCAAAAAAAAAAAAAAAAAATCGCGGCAGGCAAAACCCCATATGAGTTAGCCCTGAAGAGACAACCATCAAAGGACTTTCTACACCCTATTGGTTGCTTAGCATGGGTGAGATTGTGGGAAACAAAGAAGGGGATGCCAATGGCAGTACCAGGAGTGCTGGTGGGATACAATTTATTTCGTCGACTACACCGTATTTACATGCAAGACAAACAGAAGGTGGATGAACACAGAAATGTGAGGTTCGATCATAAAGTACGGGGCTACACGGCACGAATAACCCCACAACCATGGAACGTCGACACGAACATGACACAAGAGGAAAATCATGACTCATCAACTTTTTCCACAAACGAAGATGGACAAATTTCACGGTAAGAACGGCGAATTTGGCAACAAACCCACACGGAGAAAGACGAAATGGAGGATGAGTCACCTATTGTCATGATAGAACAGAACGTGGCACCACCGCACAACCACCACCCCCACCACCTCTACCACCACTAGAACAGGTTGCACGAGCTGAGGACACCGGTAGCTCAGAAATAGAAGCAGATCACCATCACGAAGATCAGTTAGACGAATTCAGTTTGTAAATTCCGAACATCTCCCTGCCCCAAAACCCAAAGCACCGAGAGACATTGACGGTGATGTCGATGCGAGAAACATAGTGACTGGCAGACGTGTGAGACGACAGACGCCAGAAAACACAGCAACCCATACCTACAGACTTGCAGTAGCTGAGGATGACAGTATAAAGTTCGCATCTCAATCTGACACGAATGATGGATTGTTACGTGGATGTATGCCTGTTCACGAGCTCGAGAGTGCTGAGGAAGCCTGAAAAACAGCTTAGACTAATGCCACAGGTAGTAGAAGCAAGAAAGAAAGAAATACAGGGACTTTATGACGCCAAGTGCCTCGAGTGGGCTACATGGCAAGATGCCGACAGAGGTAAAGTCAAACCAATTAGAACAGGTTTCGTGGATGCCATTAAGGAAGATGAGGTTACGGGAGAACATAAGTACAAATCTAGGTTAGTAATTTATGGGAATCCGATGATACCATTTCAGCATTTTAGCCCATACGAGACATCTTCGCCAGTCGCACAGCACATCTTTCTTTTGACACTCTGTTCTTTACTCGTTGCACTTGACGCATTTATCAAGCATGTAGATTTCAGTCAGGCCTATTCTCATGCTAGTATGTAGGAGATTTGTTGTGCGATACCGCCAGATGATTGCAAAATGCATAATAGGCCAAGTATGATATGGAAGGTAAAGAAAGCGCTTTATGGATCGCCACAGGCAGGGAGGCGCTGGTATAACCATATCGCTAGTTTCTTAAGGAGTTTAGGATATTTGCAATCAACTGTTGATGCGTGTGTTTTCTTTATGAAGGGGGATGACAGCGCGTTCCCACCAACAATGGCCTGCAATGAAAGGTCACTTCCATGGATAGTGTTAATACGTACGGACGACATGCTTGTATTTTGCCTGAAGGAGAAGCAACATGAAGAGTTAGTTCGACGATTGGCTGGGGCGAAGTTTCGCTTTACCAACAAGGGCGACGTGGAGGTATTCTGTGGAATGCAATTCAAGCGTTTTGAAAATGGCTTGCTTATACATCAACAGGCCTATATCGACGGGTTGTTGCAGGACCGGAGATTCGACAACGCAAAGCCATCCACGACGCCATGTGCTGACCAAGATCCGCAGCCAGCTGACCCTGGAGCTTCGTTGCGTCAGTGGCCGCTACGAAAGTTAGCAGGTGAGCTAATATGGCCAATGTCTCAGACACAGCCGCAGTTGGCTTATGCAGTAAACAGATTATGCATATATATGCATAGGGAACCCGACGTTGCTTACGGCATGATAAGTCGAATATACCGTTCGCTTAGAGATCAGCGAGGGTTATTTTTCCCGTCACGAGTTGACTGGCGAATTATCGACTTACATACATACGCGGACGCGGGTTTGGGGAAATGTAAGTTTACCCATCGATCAAGGTCAGGCGAATTACAGATGATCACCGGTCCAGTATTTTGGTCATCAGGAAGACAATCTACGGTGGCGATGTCAACGCAGGAGTCGGAAACGATCGCTATGTCGGCCGCAGCCCGCAACACGATAGCAATTCAACATTTTTGTGAGGAGATCGGTATACCGTTACCGCTCCCCTCGACAGTGTTCGGTGACAATCAAGGTTCAATATTAATCAGATTGGATCTGCTGACAATCTGGCAGATGTATTCACTAAAGCATCGTCAGCCCCGCACTACTTGCAATTTGTGGATCAGTTTACGGTGAGGCTGCGAGATTTCGACCTTAACAGTAACATCACTTCTAAGTAAAGTCAAGTGTGTTTGTGACTAGACTTCGTGCATACGTTTTATTTCGTCATCGACGGATTTCGAATACGCGGAGTGACGTACGAACTAAGTGCAGCTTAGTATAGATATAGAGATGAGAACGATAGTCAAAACACACGAATCCCACCAAGGAATTGGAGACAGATGAGAGTTTGATGAAAGCTAAGGAATTCTCTCTTCTGCTAATCCGCGAGTGCTCTATATGAAAGTCATGCATAAATGATGTTTCGTTTGAGGCTGGATGGCGGCAGGCTCACCAGGTTCTCTCCCGGCAGACTTAGTTCACGGCGTTCGCGGCGGGCTGAGTATCTACGACTCCGAAACTTTCTGCATAACCCGCAGGCCTGCTCTTCTAAAGAACAAACTTGGATCCGGTTTGGTTTAGCGATTTAGACCTAGATGTACCTACTTTTGGTGTGCTTCATAATTCTTTAAAAGTAATATTAAAATTTCTTAAATCCAATGGTATTAAGACTGCATCCGTCAAGCCGGAGTGAGCCTGAAGGAGAAGCTAGATAGATTATTTCACTAGCACTGAATTTCCAATTGCAAGAAGGAAGCTAAGACTTGTTGCGTAATCTTTATTAAACACAAGTTTCCCAATTGGTTTCGAACCACAAGAAATATATACATATGTTTTTTATTTCAGTACTCATCGCTGGTAAATTTTAAGCGGAATAACATTATAGTGAGACTCATGGTGGCGGCAGTTACTTATAGGATGGTTATTTTATAAAAGCAACGGATCCCAAACTTGAATATCATTCATTCATCGCCCTCGCTCTTATCGTTCTCACTGCCTTGTTGAACCCAATCTGAATTATCTTCACCCTCGGATGGTTGCTCTTCTTGGTCCAGTCCAAAATAAGTCTTCTCCGAGCGGGTGCTACGGGAAGATCTCCGCAAAGACGACGATGCAAACGCAGGCGCAGCTGTCTGTTGCTGCGCGCTTGCCATGGTCAACCTGCTCCATTCTGAAAAGGTATGTATATAAATGTATGTATGTGTGAATGTATGTATTGATGTAGTAGTATATGTATGTGTAAACATATTAATGTATTAATGACTTAATGTATGTATTTATCGATGTATTTATTGACAGATACGTAGTAAATGATGACCCTGATGCAAGGTTTTCTGCAGACTGCAGAAAGACATTTGCTACCCCTGAGCCTGCTTGCGTTTTTTTTCTGCTACCGTTACTAAGACGCATGCGTTTCTGACTGAGTCTGGCAGCTGCAGGCTCACCCGGCGAGGACCCTGCCGCGACTGCGGCAGCTGCAGACATGTTCGGTGAATTAGCGGACACTGGCGCGATCGCTGCAGGTGCCGCCAGCGCCGTAATAGCACGTTTCCGAGGGACAACTGCAGACACACCTGGCGAGGACCCTACCACGACTATGTCAGCTGCAAGCACACTTGACGAGGATGATGCAACAATCGCCGTGCGCGTTGCAGGTGCCGGCTCAGAAGAAGCAATTTCCCCAGGAACAGCTTGAGGCACATCTAAAGTAGGCTTTGCCGCGACCATAGCAGCTGCAGGTACACTTGACGAGGGACCTGCCGCGAACGCCACCGCGAGCGCTGCAGGCGCTGGTGCAGCAGAAGCTCCATTCACTTCATCCGCGGATGTGGAGGCAGAGGCAGGCAATGGATGTTGGCCATCATTCCAAGCATTGATGAGAGTTTGTGCGAGCGCAGACTTGGACCCACTTTTAGACAGTCAGAGTTGATTGCATAATGCTTTCAGTTCTGCTGCCGAGCAGGCGGCAGTCACTGCTTCGACAGTTGGTGGTTCCGGGCCATCGAGTAGCTGCTGCGGAGTCACATGGGGCTTGCGGGGCTTTCGCGCTCTTTGTTTTTGCCTGCGTATCTCCCTGACGTTGATAGTAGTCGGAATTTGCGCAAGCTCAAACTGTTGTTGCAGTCAAATGAAATTTGCATCCCTTCTGGAAACGTTCCCTCCGACCCCTCCTTGCTAGGCATCGCAACCACTCGCATGGTCGCATGGAGGATTGACAGAAGTACCGGTCGGAGCAAGAGCTGTGAGCACTTGCTGCAGCTCCCGCGATATTCTCGAAAATCCCAAAGAGTAGCTGTCAACACATTATTGATACAGAGGTAATAATTCAAATTCTTTTTACTACTATACAGAGCCACAGATCACGATTCTCCTTGGTATACTACAGCTGCAGATCGCTAGATTACCTTTTCATGGAATCTCTCGAAGCTCTGCCTCTGACCTTCCCTCCCCCCCCCCCTCCAAATTCTCAATGATTATGTACCTTCAGACGCCAGTGGGTGCTCACGGGCTATTGCTACTCCTGGTTCGAAAACCTTGTCCCCCTTGGAATCCAGGTACCAGTACCTACAAATGCATGTAGCTATAAAAGCCCTAGAGATAACGCATTCTATTGACTAATGATAATCAAATAAATACACTAAGGCTAAGCTAACTAATGAGCCTGATTGAACAGGCTTTTTTTAACACCCTGGCCGATTCTGTTGTCAGCCGGCTTTGAAGTTGCGATGTGTGGCGTGTCCAGAACTGGTTCCTTAGTTGTGTCGTTAAAGTCTCTCACCGTGAATTGTTCGGGGACTGTAGCCACGTGGGTTTTCGGCCGCTGTCGAAAGAGGTCGGCAAATTCAGAAGCTTGGTAGAAAGCAAGTCGCCTGGTGACTTGCTGTCGCCACGCCTGCTTCTTGACGAGGTTGATATGCCAATCTGCGCATAACAGCATTTAACAATGCATGACAGCAATTTCAGTGAATCCATCCATCCCTCAACCCATCCATCCATCTATCAATCCATCCATGTATAGAACGAAGGCGTTCAAGGGATGCATGAAAAGTGCACCTGCTGGGCCATCATCATGGCAAGGGGGGTAAGTTGCAGTTTCGAACTCAAAATTTGTTTCTCCAAATGTGGCTTGCAGCCACTGCCTGATACCTGACCAGAAACTGATGAGGCCGTAGGATTTGACGTTGGCTCCGTTGTCACCCGTTTGCAGGACAAAACGCCTATAGAAAAATGCGGTATTACGCTGTACTTGCTCTGTCAATCTGTATCTGCCTTGCGATGCGGCGGCTGGGGAACCATCGGATATGTATCTGAAACTTGGTGAACATCTGCTCCCAGCACCATGCAGTTGTTGCGGCCGTCATGGATCCTAGAAGTGTAATACGTGATATTATGTAATATTATCATAATCTGTGAATGTAGAACAAATGTATGATCATATTAGTATTTCTATATATGTGTGTCATGTTGTTTGTATCCTTTCCAAAGAAAGAAAAGCTTCTAGTGTTGGTATATCATCCCCTTCCTCTGCATAGAAAATTGAAACTATGCAGAAGACGTAAAATTTTTCTCCACTGTATGAATAAAGACCGCCGTAGTCGTGTACCTACATGTATGATTGTATGCATGTGTGCATGTAGGTAATTGTATGTGACATTGTATGTATGTAGTCAACACAGTGACTGTACCATGAGACATTCATCTTTGGTGCATTTCCCGCTGGTAGTCGGCGATGTAGGGTTTCATGATTGCTTGCAGCCCCTTGTGTCGCTCGTAGTCTTGCAAAGCCCTCCTGTTTGCATCGATTTTTTTATCAAGCGCCGCCAACACTGCTGTATTTCCATCCTTTGCAAGCTGGATTTTTTTCCTGCTTCCATGCCTCAACCTTTATATATATACATATACATATATATATATATATATGTGTGTGTGTATATATATATATATATGACCATTTATGTATATGCGGCTGTCTATCCGCAAAGTATAAAACAAGCCGTTAAAATGTGTAAAACCAACACTGGACATATAGAAAAAGTGTCCAACTCTTGTAAAAACCGACGAAGGTTTTCCAAAAATCAACAAACTAAGCACATTTAGAAAGAATTAAGACATATTAAGCACATAGTCCATATTTTTACTACATAAAAATATATATAAACAAAGTTTATATGGACTATGTGCTTAATATGTCTTAATTCTTTCTAAATGTGCTTAGTTTGTTGATTTTTGGAAAACCTTCGTCGGTTTTTACAAGAGTTGGACACTTTTTCTATATGTCCAGTGTTGGTTTTACACATTTTAACGGCTTGTTTTATACTTTGCGGATAGACAGCCGTATATACATAAATGACCATAGGGGGGAAGGGGGGGCGGTTTCAACGAAGTTGAAACGGGGGGGTTGGGGGGGGGGGGGGGATAATGTGAGAGTAAAAAAAATGTAGTGCTTATGTAGTGCTTGTTGAGCACAAAAAGCAGTCCTGTTTCTTTTTGTGTATATGAGCACGGGAGAGAGAGTTTTTATTAAATACCGCTTCCTACATAGTGTCCAATCCCCCACGTTGGACACGGCCGACTTCAGTTTTTGATGGTTGGACACTTTTTATTATGTTTTTAAAAGGATTTTATATGTTATTATACTTACTATTAATACTTTTTTTACTTAGACAGGGTGTCCAACCTTATATAAGAAAAATAAAAAAAAATATAGTCTATACTAAAATAGTATAGCCCTATATAAAAGGGTTTTCGGCTCCCAAGGCCAAAGGGCGGACAGGGGGCAGGAAGATGAATTTTAATAAATCTCCCTCTGCTCTCTCTCGCAGACGGACGGCCTTTATCCAATGTGTGGTGATGGAAATCCAGTGGAAATCTAATGATTAAACAATTTTGATTTAAATAATTAAAACAATATAATTATATATATATAACATGCCTGCACGAAGGATATATAACACGCCTGAGGAGAGAAGAAAAGCACATTCTTTATCTTCTAGTAAATATGCTAAGAAGAACCCTGACATATACAGAATTGCTAGTAAATCATACTATGCAAAAAATAGAGATAAGATACTGGCAATAAGAAAGGAGAAAAGAAATAAATTGAAGGATGACAAAAGAAATCTTAATGATGAATTACATATTAAATAAAAGATGTCTTAATGATATAATCATTATGACAGATGACAGACGGCGCGAACTGGAAGAGTACTTTAAACTTCTTTATTCAAAAGCCAAAATTTATAAAATTACCTCACCACATACTGCTGAAGTATATATAGGGAGCACCACCTCTACTTTAGCACAAAGAATGACAGGGCACATATCTGCTTTTAAAAGATGGAAAAAAGGCAAGTCAAAGGCTTATACTTCTTCGTATAAAGTTATAGAGAAGGGAGACCCGTGTATTGAATTAATTGAAAATTTTCCTTGTAGTAGTCTTGAATTTTTGTTAAAAAGGGAAAGAGAAATTATCCAAATTACTGATAATTGTTGCAATATTCAATACAATTTGGAAAAACAAGAAAACCAATTACCAGAGGAGACATTGATACAAGAGATATTTGATAAGTTTAAGGATAAATACTTAAAAGAAGGAAGTTTTAGAAAATTTATCATAAAGGTATTGAAAGATTGAATAAACAAAAACGAAAACCTTTTTTTTATTTCGATCATTTTTGGTAGTGATAATCCAATTAATTAATTAATTTTTGTTTGGCCAACAATATTTAATTTTGATATAAAGAAATATATCCTTTATGATATAATCATAAAGGACACACACAACATTTTTATATCTGACCACTGATATACAATGACCGCCCCTATGTTGGACAATGGCAACTGGCACTGGAAACAGGAAGAAGCACTGGAGGGCAAAACGGCCGAAATCCTTATCAAATGGGGCAACAAACAATTTGCTACTTTACCAAACCAAGAAGACTTTATTGAATTGATTGAAAAAACCCCCGAAGAACAAAAACAATTTTACGAAGTGTTGATGGATGGTAAGCCACAGCGAATGTTTGCCGATTTGGACGGAGATAACTTGAGTATCTCGCGAGAGAAGATGTATGAACGATGGAACGATTTAATGGAAAATGTATTTCAACTACTTGGTATGAAATACAACCCGAAAAAGGCCAAATACTTGGATGCTTGCAAGGGTGATAAGATGTCGTGCCACTTTTCATATGACAACGGCTTCGTATTTGCCAACTGCGACACACAAAAAGAATTTTGGAAATTCGCTGAAACCATTATTGAAAAAAACTACAATGACCTCTGCTTTACCTTTGAACGGCAGGATAAAAAAATTGAACTGCGAACCATTCTGGATATCTCCGTGTATAACAAGAACCGAGCATTTCGCACTATTTACTCTCACAAAGACGGGAGTAGCCGTGTGTTGCTTCCATACTCTTATACACCAAAAACCAATACATTGAAACTATTGCAAGATGTGGATATTGATGATTACTTAATCATGCGACCCGACAAAACCTCATATTATAGTGTTAAACTGCCCTAATACACTTCTCTGCGACGATACCAGCACATAACCATTGCGGATGTTGAACAAATCATACTCAGCAAAGTGGCTAATGTGGAGATAAAAGAGCAAAAGCAACGAATGTTTGTTTTGAAAACAAAAGGAATAAGAAAATGTATCATAAATGGCGAGGAGAACCAAAGCGACAACTGCTATGTTGTGTGGAAACGAGACGGGCTTTATTTCTACTGCCATGATACGGGTTGTGAAGGTAAAGGTGTGCGAATTCATGAATTTACTCCCACAATTGCACATAATATCAACACTATTGATGATCTACGGCAACTCGGTAGTGAGTGTAAGACGATTGACAAATTCAAAGATTTTCTAGAAACCGCTTTGGCATGGATGAACAAATCATATTGCTTTGCTAACTTGGCAAAGCCAACCATAATTGAAGAATACATTGATGCTAGGGATAAAATGGTGTTTCGTTATAAAACAGAAACGGCGATGGAGGCCTTCTTCAAAAACAAAAGAATAAAGACTAATCTTTCAAAGGAAGACTGGATAGCACTAGGCCAAAACCCCGCCACATTGAATGTTGTTGATTTATACAAAATGTGGAATACTCACCCGAAACGACGAGAGGTAAATGATATTATCTTTGACCCCAAGGCATACTTTGGTGACAATAAAAAAGGGTTTTATAACTTATTCAAAGGATTTGCCGTCCCCGCCGACACATTGCACGATGTGAAATCATTTACTCCAGAAGAAGAGAAAAACGAGCCATTCTTTCAACATATTCTAAACAGATGGTGCGGTGGAGACCAAAATGTCTATAAAAAGGTTTTAGATATGTTTGCACACATTTACCAAAAGCCGTGGGAGAAATTACATTTATCTTTGGTGCTAACCAGCACAGAACGAGCAGGTAAGGGGATTATCCTTGAAATATTCAAAGATATTATTGGTGGCGAATATTACTTTCAGCCCTCCGATGTGAAAGAAGTATTGGGAGACTTCAATGCACAACTAGCACGGGCTATAGTCGTATATATGGACGAAATGGTGTGGGGTGGTGATAAAGAACGAGCGGGCACTATTAAGAAAATGGTATCCGAAAATACACTCACTCTCAAACAAAAATATTTACCAAATCTCACATTAGAAAATATCTTCTTCTTGGTGCTTGCTTCTAACGAAGAATGGGTTGTCCCCGCAGGAACGACGGAGCAACGATGGCTGGTATTGGAAGTATCGGACGAATTGGCACTAATGAAAGAAAACGAAAAAAGAAAAGTGATTGCGGATATTCGTGCAATTGACCGACAGCGACTGGCGAAGTTTCTTGCCGAACGAGACCTTAGCACTTTTAATGATCGCGAGACGATATTAACAGGCGGACTACGACAACAAAAAGCAAAAACATTATCTAAAATAAGAAAGTGGTGGTTGGATTGTTTAAACGATGGCCATATTTCAAGCGGAATGCCAGAAATACAATTTGGCGAAGAAGTTTCAAAAGAAGTAATGTATGACATATACAAATCAAATATTAACGATCCCCATACCTCACGAACTAGTTTCTGGATGCAAATGAAAAAACTGATCCCCGATGCAAGGGAAACAAAGAAAACCATAGGCGGAAGGAGACCAAGATTTATACAATTACCCTCTCTGGAAGAATGCCAGAACACATGGCGAACTATTTATGGCGACCAAGAATGGCGATTTAGCACACAGGACGACGACGATGAATAAACAATAATACCTTCTGGTATTTTTTTTCTATCCATTATATAGTATGAGCACA
Organism: Paulinella micropora; assembly: GCA_019918135.1. NCBI lineage: Eukaryota > Cercozoa > Imbricatea > Euglyphida > Paulinellidae > Paulinella > Paulinella micropora. The sequence continues at coordinate 70,661 of WBZZ01003499.1, forward strand.
AAGCAAAGTTATTTGGACGAGATCGCCAAATGGGAGATTGATAGCAATGTTAAGAAACCGACCATTAAATGGACGAAACCCGACATTGTATCATTTTATGAACAATACAAACCAAATGTTGATCAACATACTAGCGACAATGTAAAAGTAGAAATGCAGTCGGCCACTACACTGGAAAACATAGTTAGCAGTATGGCAGAGGAGGAAAGCACTCCATTCAAAACTGCGGATTTAGTAGAAACAGGCATTACTGAAATCAAGGTTAATGTGGGTAACGTTGATTTTGAACAAAATCAACATAGGGAAATAGAAAAAAAGGAAACGGAAGCAAAAGAAGAGAAGAAAACATCGATTAAAGCAAAGCGGAATCCGCCCGAGGGCGGGTATAGTTGCTATGAAATAATAACGGCACATTTGAAAGTATCCAAAGACCCGTTTAATTTCTTGTATATGAAAGTTGAAGACCGCACCATATTACAGGAGGATATGAAGAAATGGCACGAGAGTAGATACGGACATATACCGCCAGAGCAACGCCCCACTCTTAAATATGGTAAGTTAGATTATAAGACATTTTTCCGCGATGTTTTATCTCAACACGAGGGCAAACTCACGACACTAAAAGATATGTATGACAGGTTTCATGTGTAAGAGGCAGTTAGTGCTATGTCTCTCATCACATCAATATTAAAATATGATGGTTTAAAAGAGACATAATCCGCAGATGCCGTTTTGTAATATACTTCCAATGTTATTGGAGCATCCGCCGCATACGTTACCAGAGCATCATTGGTTGTATTATTTACAATTCTTATTGTTCTGTTATTAGTGGTGTCAGACGGGTTTGGACAAGTCATCTGCCATATCAAATTCATTTGAACTCCATATCTTTGGATTAGCCACACACAATCAAAAGACTTATAATCAATGGCGGTTGTATAATTTAGCACTTCGGTATAATAATCATATGTATTCGTGCCATCTGTGATATGAAACCAAAATTGGAATGTTGCTATGCCAGTCGGCGCGGATAAATTCAAAGACCCACGAAATGCTACATTAACAAAATAACCATATCCTAAACTTGATATGGTTTTGCTTCCATACCCACCCGCACATAGAGTTGTGAATGTTGAACTAGTCATCCACGACCTAAGATCAAGGCCAACATACGCATTTTGAATGTTTCTTGTTAATGTCGGGGTAGCCACGACCGCGATTGTTTTTGTGTCAATAGATTGTTGCCCTTGCGAACGGCCAAATATATTCATTTTTTTAAGACTAAATATATATCTATCTTATATTATAAGATTTATTATAAAATAATTGAATTTAAATATGAACCATTTAGGAAATCCGTGGGCATATCACTATTACGGCTCTGTGATAATAGACGAGGATTTAGAAGTTGATGGCGTATTATATGGCGACCATATTGAAGCAAATTCAATACAAGCAAGGACTGATGATATAACAATATCGTCGCGAAATAATAACTCTTCTTTGTTGATATCTGATACTGGTTATGTGTCAATTAATAACGAATACGATTTACCAATAGCGGACGGCACGGCGAACCAAGTATTAAAAACGGATGGGCTCGGCAATACTTCATTTGCTACATTGACTTCAAGTTATATAAGCGACTTTGAATTGGATAAATTAACGGATGTAGTCATAACAGGCACACCCACAAATAACCAACTACTGATTTATAGCACAGGGCAATGGCGCAATACAAACTCACCTTTTCTTAGATTGGATGGCCTCACTATGATGTTTGGAAATTTAAATATGGGAGGTTTTAATGTAGTAAATGTCGGTAATGTTGATGGTATTGATGTTTCGGCTCTTGATAGTGCTGTGGTTAAATTAACAGGAGACCAAACCATAGCGGGAATTAAGACATTTAGCAGTATAATAAATGCTAGTGCGGGGATTGATATGAAAAGCCAAAGTATAACAAATGTAAATTTGGTTGATGGTGTTGATGTTTCGGCTCTTGATACTTCGGTGGTAAAACTAACGGGAGACCAAACAATAACAGGAAACAAAATATTTACTACTTATGTGGCCGTAAAAGACTCAAATCCATTAAACACTGGCAAGTTATTCTTTAATTACAACAATAATATGGGCTCTATCTATTCGTCGGATGCGGGTGGAGCCACGGGCTATCCACTGACTATTGTCGGTTCTTCTATACTTTTTGCTCCAACAACAGGTGGTGGAATGACATTGACAAATAATGTTTTAAATTTTAACAGCACGACAGCAATCAGCGGACTGCCCGCGCCATTCTATGACGGCGATGCTTCAACGAAAGCATATACCGATACGAAACTGGCAAAGGACGGCACAACGGCTATGACGGGCAGTTTAAATATGGGTGGATTTTCAATAACAAATGTTAATCTTGTTGATGGTGTTGATGTTTCTACCCTTGATACTTCTGTCGTTAAACTAACAGGAGACCAAACCATAGCAGGAACCAAAACATTCAGCAACATAATAAATGCTAGTGCTGGGATTGATATGAAAAGTCAAAGCATAACAAATGTTAATCTTGTTGATGGTGTTGATGTTTCTACTCTTGACACTTCTGTCGTTAAACTAACAGGAGACCAATCCATAGCAGGGAATAAAAAATTTACTTCAACAATAGAAGTGGGGCGCTACTGCTCCAACCGCTTTTGATGGTATCGGTATTGCCTTTGATACAGCGACAAATATTGGAATGATTGCCGCACAAAAAATAGCAACTGCGACTTATTATCCGATACAAATAACGGGTTCGTATGTTGAGTTATATTCAGGTAATAATGTAATTATAACCGCAACTGGCACTACACTAATATCTTTGAATAACAACAAAATAACAAACTTAGCCACACCATCAGCAACAACGGACGGAGCAAACAAAAGTTATGTTGATACAAAAGACGGACAAAATGTGAAACTAACAGGAAACCAAACCATAGCAGGAATTAAGACATTTAGCAGTGCCCTTGAAATAACAGGAAATTCAACGAATGCGACAACAAAAGGAACTTTCGTGGTTTTTAACTCCACAGCCAATATAGGAACTATCGGATGCCTTGATATGGGCACTGGTGTAAATTATAACTTTGAAATAAATGCGAAAAAAATAAGTTTCATTATTGATGGAGCGATAGTCGGTTGGGTAAATGCTTCGGGGCTAGATTGTAATAGTAGCAAAATAGCCAACCTTGGAACTCCGACATTATCAACAGACGGAGCAAACAAAAGTTATGTAGATACATTGGACGGGCAAAATGTAAAACTATCAACAGACCAAACCATAACAGGAAGTAAAACATTTAATGGTGCGAGCACCGTAATAAAATATCTAACTTTAACGAACAATGCCGATTTTAATAATCAAACTATCACTAATGGTGGAAATATAACATATAATGGGGCGAGGATATTAAACCAAAATGGAGGAGATATATTCTTTTCACAGACATCAGGTGATTACCAATCTTTCTTATTTACTCTAAATACTGCTACAAGTGGAACCGCGAACCAAAGAGGTTATGTATTCACGAATGTAGCATCTGATGTAAAAGGAGCAGGTCTTTATATTTCAAAACTTTTGGATAATAAAAGTGCTTCGTCTGACATTGTCCGTTTTAACAATGCTGGCGGTATGCGGTTTTATGGTGCTTTGGATATGAATTCAAACAACATAACAAATGGTGGAACAATAACGGGAACTACAATTACTTCAACCGCGGGTATATCAACAACAACATTAACAACAAGCGACAATATAGTAGTAGGTGCTGGCAAAAGTGTTTTCATTGATAGAAATGCCTTGGCCAACAATAAACTGGTTTTATGGGATGGAGGAACAACAACAACGACTGCTTTTCTTGGATTTGGTGTTGCTAGTAATACATTGATTTATAATGTTAATTCTGCCGATAGTCACGTATTTTATCATAGTGCGGCGACAGAATTATTTAGAATTAACAACACAGCAATCACTGCTTCAAAGGCAATAACAGCAAATGCGGGGATAACATACACAGGCACACTAACATCGGCAACGAATACAAGCGGGGCAAAGATAGGAATTCAGGGGCCAACTGACGGAACAAATGCAAAAGGAATATTTCTATGGGATACGACTAATACGAGTTGGGGAATTTATGCAGCATCTGGTGGGGCTCTAAACACTAGAAGTTTGGCAAATGGTTTGGCTGTTTCAGGAAATGATTTTAGTTCGCATAGTTTTCGGTTTAGAGTGGCTAATGATGCTACGATGGGTTTTGTGTGGGAGAATTCGTCTGAACAATTGCTAATGTCGTTGAACGGGGCAAACGGGACTTTATGGACAAAAGGATTAATAACGGCTAGTGCGGGAATTACATATTCTGGGGTGCTAACAACGGCATCGGCAACAACTAATGGGGCAAAAATAGCAATTCAAGGACAAACAGACGGGGGTAGTAGCCGCGGAATATTTGTATGGGATGCTACTGATCCAAACTGGGGAATTTATATGTCTCAGTCTGGGACAAATAAAACATTAAGTGGAACAGGAACAGCACCAGCAGGAGGAGGAGGAGGATTAACTTCTTATGCTATTAGATTTAGAGTGAATGGTTCTTCAACGAGTGGGTTCATATGGGAGAATAATTCAAATACTGCTTTAATGTCATTAAGAGCGAGCGATGGGCAATTATGGGTATTGGCTAGTCCAATTCAATATTCAGACAAGAGAAAAAAAGAAGATATAAAGGAATGTTTAGGCTTAGATTTTATCAACAAGTTAAATCCAGTCTGCTATCGCATGGTTGATGACAAAAAGAAATGTAGGACTGGCTTAATAGCACAGGAATTAGAAGAAATACTAACAGAAATGGATATGCTAGATTTTGGCGGTTTTATAAAAGAAACAATTATGGTTCCCTGCCCAAAGCAAAGAGCGGAATACGAATTGAAAGGTGTGAGTGTTAAGCCAGAAGATGTTAAATGTGTTGATAGTGGTGATGTCGGTTATGGCATAGGTTATTCCGAGTTTATAGCCCCGTTAATTAAGGCCGTTCAACAATTATCAGATAATCTCGGACATGTCCGAGATAGGGTAGTTAATTTAGAAAAAGAAAATAAAAATCTCATGAATATACTACAAGAAATTAGAGAAAATGGCTAATAATACAACCAGACTTCACAGACCCCCACCTATTATGGATATGGATGGCGAACTAACTCCCGAGTTAAAATCCCGTGTTCTTGAAGTAGAACTAAAGACGGAGGAGAAAAAAGTTGAAAACGAGATAGAAAATGAATGGAATTGTTGTATGACTAATAAGAAGACTGATAGCAGATTGATTAAATATCTCTTTCAAATGACTATAATCATTGGAATAATGGTCTTATGTTTAGTGAAATTAAGCGAAAAAAACCTCCCCTGCGAAACTGCGAATGTCTATGTCGGAATACTCACACTTTTGGTGGGTATAGTGCTTCCTAGCCCGAATGCTTCAAAGAAGTGAGCACTCATATAATGCAGTTTTATACCATTTATTATCTCCAGCACATATCAGGGGGATTGTATCCATAAATGAACGGCAGTCATTGTTGCCATTGTTAATATACACACAGGTAAAATTAACATTTAATCCAGATTGTATGCAGTAGATGCAGTTTTCTTTTTTGTTGTTGTAGTCTCTATTTAAAATGTAGAAATCGCAAGCCGTGCGACTTAGCACAAATGGTAATACAAACAATAATATTGATAACATATATTAACCAGCCTTTTCTTTTACTATATTGTTGTAAATCGTCTCCCGTTGCTTATCCGTCAGTGGCAGGCGGTAAAGTATATTTTCGGGTTTTCTAAAAACGGCAGGGTTTCTATTTACTAAGTTTTGATTAATGCGGATGTTGTCTATCTCTTTGCCGAGTTTTTCCAATTCTTCAAGTTGTTGTTCGTCTTTACTTTTTTCTTTATCCATATTATATAACAGGAAATATAAAATGGCCAAACAGAAAAAAAAAGACAATCCCTCTTTGGCGGAAGTATACGAAGGAGAAGAGTGGCATGTCCCTCACTACAACTTCAACGGCCCCGGAACGGACTTGCGGAACAGATTTAGATTAGACTACAAGGGAAAAATCGGACAGCATCTTATCATCTACCCATAAATAAGATTGATTATGAAGCGATACGACACGACCTCATGCACATGTCGCCTGACGATATGGTTCAACATTTTTCCGATAGAGATTATGTAAAAAATGTAGGTGCTAACATGAATTTCCACAACATGGGATCCGCTTTGTTGAATGTGAATGCAGTCGGTGGTAAAGCACTGGCAAAGGCGGTATATGAGTTGTCTAAAATCTATGCTCCTATTAAGTATCCATTAAGTAAGCGAAGGCAGATCGCGGAGGAAATCGCACTCATGATGCGAGAATGGAAGACGAGCACAGATGTTCTTAAATATCTGGTCGTAAAATTTCCATCCTTGTTTGGAGGCACAACAACGAGAAGGTTAGCAGGAGTGGCGAGTAGAAGACACATGGAGCGAGTATGGAGTGAATTGCACGGGAAACTCAAATTTTTATTCGGTGGGTCTGCCTTGGCATTTTTTCAAGGGAAGAAATTTGTATCGTCTCCTTTGTTAATGGTGTATGGTTCTACCATTGATTTGCCAGAAAAAGTGAAAAAAGTAAAATCATGGGTTGATGCGGTGATGGAAAAATATGACAAATACTTGGCAGATGTAGGATATTTTGACGAGAATGGTGATTTCGTGATAAAAAAGAATATTGACAAATACAAAGCAGAGGATGATTACAAAGACTTTTTCTTGGACTGGACTACATATGTTTCTAAAGTTGGTTCTAATTATAAAACGGGGTTTCTAAACGAAGCAGAATTAGCAAGAGTATCTAACATAGAAACTACAAATGAATTAGAACAGGTATCAGTTGAAGAGCCAATAGAGGTTGAAGTTAGCAATATTGCGAATAATATAGAAAATCTTTATTCCTCAGTAAAACCGATAGCAGAAAGAATTGCAGAAACTACATTTGCTTCCATATCGCCTACTCCGTCGCCAGAAATTCTTAAATCCGTTGAACCCATATTATCTCAATCTGTATCACCTAGCCCGTCAAAATCCGTTGAACCCATATTATCTCAATCTGTATCGCCTAGCCCGTCAAAATCCGTTGAACCGCTACCATCAGCATCAAATACAGAAAATAATAATAATAATAATAATATTCATAATAATATACCAGAAGTAAAAATGGCTGAAGTACAACCACAGGCACCACCACCACGGGAAAAAATAGTAGATGTCGCGGGAAGAAAAACTGCCAGACATTCCATTGATGAATTACTGAAAGAATTTCCGCCCGAAGTCCAAGACCGCATCAAACAAGACTATGTCGACATAGTTAGCAAAGGAAGCGGTAAAAAATTAACTAGTAAAAAGTTTCAAAAGGAAGCGGATATTGACAGCATTGAAAGAGTGCTTAGCAGAGACCATACGATAAAGGTAGGAGATCTGGATAAATATCGTGATGAATTGTTTACCAAACTTCATAATGACCTTTATGGAAAATTATCGCAACACCAACAACATTCATATCACGAGTATTCAACCGCGAAAATAATCAGTTCAATTCAAGACGAAGACCAAAAAAAAGAAGTAAGGACTAATATTGCCAAATTACAACAAGTGTATAAGCCATTGAAGGAAGGTAAACTTGAGGAGGCAGAGGCGGTAAGATTGGCCGATATATACAATAGAGCGGTAACTTCTTATGTTAACGGAAGGAAAGACGAAGGAAATTCCTTTTACGAGCAATTGAAACAAGTAAACCCTCCGCCAAGTAATCAACTACCACCACCCGATCCACAAACACAACCTAAGCCACAACTGCCACCTAGGCCACAACTGCCACCAAAGAAACAACCTAAGCCACAACTGCCACCTAAGCCACAACCTAAGCAACCACCACCGCTAGACCAACCACCGCAACCGCAACCGAACCCGCCACCGCCACCGCCCGAAGGGGAGGATGAAGTAAAAGCACCAGAACCAGAAGAAAACACACAGACTGGAACTTATCTTAGTGGCACAAAAGCGGGACTTCCATTCGTTGAAAAAGGTGCTAATATTAATGACCCAGCATACAAGGAATATGCGGAAAGCAAAGACCCAGACCCAAACACTACACCAAATCAATCCATGGTTGATTCTATGAGGGCGATTGATGAGTTGGTTGATAGACTTATCGGGAAAACACCAGCAGAACAACGGAGGGAATTGATTAATCTTGCCCGCTTTACTATGCCGTCCGACCCGAATGGAGGAATTGGAACAACTAAAACCAATATTCTTATCAAAGGAAATAAGGAGCGATCAGATCGTGTGCTTGATGCTCCTATGTATGAGTTGCACGATAACACCCAGTTTGGAAACACTAACAATAACATGATGATAAATCGTTATAACAGGGCAGTTATTGTTAAGAGAGTGTCGGAGAAGGTAAGAATGCCGTCCGTTAAGGCTAGAATGATTAAGAACTTCAAAGCAGAAATTCCGCCACAAGTGCAAACTAGAGCAGAAAGAAAAGATTTTAAACCATTGATTAATCCCCCGTCTGACTATTCTTTTGGAAGCCCATACTCGCCATTCTTCAACAACTATGCACACCCGCCCATGCCTTATGGTGTTGAATATGATAATTATAGATACAATCAAAACTATTTTCTCAATGCTGAAGTATAATAATGAAACGAGGACTTAGACCAAATAGACTACCACGAAAAACACTTTTACGAACGGTACTTGAAGGCAGTAAGATTGATGAAATACACGAAAATGAATTTCAAGTCAGCCGTCCAGTCATAACGGAATTGCCCAAAAAAGAACAAAAATTTAAAAAAAGGTTTGAAAATTGAGGCAATAGAGTCCGAGCGGGATAGTGTCAAAGAGAAACCACTTCAAAGGGGAAACATCCTTCCGGGGATGGGGCTATTCATCATTTGTGGTGCTACGGGCAGTGGCAAGTCCGTTATGATCGCCAACCTGCTAGGTAATAAACACATGCTTAAGGGCTGGTGGGACGAGATTTATATGTTTTGTTTATCTCCTTCTAAAATGCTTACGGATGTTTTGAAATTGAAAGACGACCATATCATACGAGAGGACAAGCCAGAATTATTGCGACGAATATTTGACGAACAGAAAAGCAAAATAGAGGCGAAGGGATACGAAAAAGCACCAAAGATATTAATCATTTGTGATGATGTGGCACAATCCCGCAAGTTTCTTAAACACGAAGTATTACAAGAAATTGCTTTTGCTTCAACACATGCCAAAGTATCCGTATGGATAACGACACAATCATACATGCAAATTCCCCGCAATGTAAGAATAAATGCCCATTATATTGCCATATTTTCGGGTGTGAAACGATCGGAGATTGAACGAATAAAAGCGGAGCATGAAAGTCAATATCTGACTGATAAAGAGATGAATGTGCTTATTAGACATGCCACAGCGGAGCCTTATTCTTTTCTATTCATTAGCAATAGAATAGCGGATAAGCGACAGGTATTCAGGAAGAACTTTGATATCATTTTACACTTAAAAACTTGAAGTAAGGCTAATTAGTTTTAAAAGCAATTTTTTTATATTTATTAATAATATAATATGAGCACTAGGTTATTTACGACAACTTACAACCAAGCAGTGAGTATTTACCGCCAACAGAATGGCATTAAAGGAATGTATACCATCAAGAAAGGCACACCAGAATATGAGGGAGTAATCCAAATACACAACAAAATCAAGTCTGGCGAAATTCCATCGCAACTTAAGCCAAGAGCACCAAGAAAAAAGAAAATACAAGCCCCTTCTAACCCCTCGCCCATTGAAACATCGGCACCGCCAGTTGATTTATCATTGAATAGAAAGACAGCAGAATTATCGCCAAATCCTATTACAAATACTACACCACCGCCAAGTGCCAAACCAGTGGAAATGACACCAGACGGAGAGTGGGATAAAATCGCGAGAGACTTGGATGAGCGAATGAGTAAATCGGCCTCATACAACAAACTAGTTAATATAATTAAATTCATGAAAGAGAATAATATCCCTTGTTAGTATATATACAAGAGGATGATTAGAAACACCCGCGCGGCGAACAAGTTATCTGGCGAATTCGTCAATCAACTAAACGAAGCAAACAGACAAACTAGCGACGCAATGCAATTGAACCATTTTGAATTGTGGTCTGACAAAGGAGCACCATTAGTCAATCAAGACCTTAAGGATTATTCTAATTTATACCCAGTGCCGACTTATGACTTGCAGAGCATGTTGCCAGATGTCAGCGACAAAGGAACCACAGATGTTGTTGATTTAGATACTGCCGTGTCTAGTTTGAAATTTTTACAAAAAGCAGTGAAGAGTGCAACTTCCCGAGAGTATCAACTTGATAGCAGAGAAGGCCGTGATACCACCTTAGCCTCAATACAAAGCGATGTTAGACAATTAAAAAATACATTCGTGCCCGATGAATAACTCAATTAATTAAATTTGCAAATAATTATTTTTTATCGCATAAATATAAGTCCGAGCCTTTACAATCATGAGTGAAACCAAAGACATGAAGAACACTGAGGAGTTGATGTCCCTCAACAACCTCAAATATGAGTTGCCCGCAAACTTGGCACTCACGGAGCAGGGGAGCATCTTTAAGAAGAACTTCTCCGATCAGCAGACTTATACCAGTTCGTCTGGGACTGAAATGATTTTTACACTACAGGCAAGCACTGATTTTGTTTATGGAAAGAATTGCTATTTATCTTTTGATATCAAGGCCGACGGGTTGGTTACGACCGCGGGGAATAACTGCGGTATTGGTTTCCTAAATACACCCGCTACCGCTATTTTTGAAAGATTTTTGTTGGAAAGTAAGGATGGAAGCGAACTTGAACGAATTGAAGATTTGAACAAGATGGTGCGAAATATTCTCCCGTGGCACTACCCTCTTGATTATCGCGGTCAGGCACAGATAGCGGGACAACGAGAAGGTTTTTCTGTTGCCACTAGTATTGATGCAAAGGTTACCGATGTTGTTAACTTTGCCGTTAATACTCCAACCGTCGTGGGGACTGGTAGTTATTTGAAGGTTTGTATTCCTCTTCATTATTTCTCTGGAGTGTTTAATGAAGAAACTCTCATTCCTCCCTCTCTGATTAGTGGTATGAGACTTCGTTTGACATTTGCACCGCCTCAGGAAGCATTGACCGTAATCGGCAATACTGACGGAAAGGCGACGGCTGGGATTACTGGCGCTGCTTTGACTTTCACTGTGTCCAATCCAGTTGTTATGTTGGAGACATTCTCTCTTGCTCCCGCCGTCCAGAGAAATATTTTGGAACAGATGGGAAGCAAGGAAGGTCTTCCATACACTTTTGAAACATATTACAACCAGAAGGCAAACCCCGGAACGAGCGATGACTTCAACCTTCAAGTGAATAAGGCCGTTTCTCGTGCTCAGTGCTTGTATACGTATATCGTCACGCAAAATGTGCTCGCTGATAGTGTTGCTATTGATAACCTTGGAACTACTCAAATGCCTTATAAGCAGTATCAGTGCCGTATTGGTGATTGGTATGCTCCGCAACAGAAGATGGAACTCGGAGGAAGCACCGATACTCTTGCTGCCGTTCAACGAGGGTGTGCAGAATTGTATATTAACAATCTCCAAGCAACTATGGGTATTCGTGATCCTTATATGACTTCCTCTGTTTCACTTGAAAACTTTCGCAAGTTTTATGGCGATTCCGATGTTGCCGCAACTGCCACCAATGGTGGTTTTGCTACCATTATCCAGACACTCAATCAATCGCCACACATTGGTGCATCTGGTCTCGCAGTCAATAACTCACGAACTGCTGAGGTCACTCTTCGTTATGCGGCCGATTATAATGAAAATCGTGCCATTACCGCTTGGTTGAAATACGTCAAAGTCGCGTCTATCTATCCCAGTAGATGCGTGGTAAAACAATAAAAAAATTAAAAATTATAATAATATATAATTTATAATATAGCAATCTATCCCAAATGTTTTCCCAAACATACCGAGTTATGCCAACACTCTCACATTGATTAAAACAACGGGATCGGCTACAAAAACGGCAATCGTAACAGCAAATCAATACACCATTGATACATTTATTACCGCCCTTCAATCCGCTGTTAATTCAGCAATTGCCCCAGACTCCGTAGTTATAACTTTGAACTCCGTTAATAAATTGAATTTCGCATTCACTGGTGATACGTATGCTTTTGATTATGACAACAGCACTATTAGCGACAAGATAGGACTAACTGCCGATATTTCAGCCGCGGCGAGTAGCACAATGCAGTCTATCGTGAATTTAATCGGTGAAACCGCAGTTTATGTGCATAGCCGTGCTTTAAATCAGTCTGGTTTGGTGGAAGCAAATGGTAATTTCTCCGTGGTCGGTAAATGTAACTTAGATAAGCCGTAATACTATGGAGTCCAGTGCTACTTTGAGAGTTCTAATGATGTCGCCGATTATGTGCCATTTAATACAACAAAAAGTTTAAGGTCTATTGATATTGTAATTAGAAATGCGGGCGGTGAAGTTTTGGAGGTTCCTGTCAATTTTGAAGTTAGTGTTCTCTTAAAGGTGTATCATGCTTAATCCTATCGGTTTATTTACATTTGGACTATAATTTCCCTTATTATATATGATATTTTTGGACAATATAGATAAATTGTTTAAGTTGATAACGGCTGTCAACGAGTGCCGTTTGAAACAAAAAAAGATATAATCCCGTGCGGGACTAATATGGATCAGTTTTATCGGTATTTAAGGAAATACCATGCACCAATTGTTGAGGAAATGACAAAAAAAAACAAATATTAACAATCTAGCAGTAGAGATAGAAAAAAAGTTTGAAAGCCTGTATTTTTGAAAGTGTGTATTTTTTTTTTGTTTAAATCTGGTCTTCAATCCAGTTCAATGAAGCGTAAATGCTCGCCGTTCCACCGCTTGTATTTTGTGCGGATATAGTAAATGTCTTGCCTGACCCTATCTTGATATTATATTGAGACAAATCAATGTATATTGATGAGCCACCAGACAACACATATGTAAATATCACACTTCCACCCGTTCTTGTTGTCCCCGCTGTATCAACCTCTGCTAACGATGTGTTTGTATCGTAATTTGAATAAGAAGGTGTTCCTCCCAATGTGGTATTAAGAATAATTCTCGCAATACATGTTTTAGTATCAGAATTGCTAATGCACAAATTCTCAAAGTAGATTATGTTGTAGTTTGTTTTGCTGTTGAATGTGGCGCGGTCTCTAATAGTAAATATGGCATTCTCAGTTGCTCCTATAGTTTTTACATTGTCATACGAGTTTGTTATAGCAATAGTTCTGTCAATAACCCCCTCAACCGCCAAAAACATACTCGCCGTTTTCATAACAACGGATTGAAGGCTTGACGAATATGCCTTCGCATAAATGGCAAATGCAGCCTGATCTAATGATGGAGTGGTAGCAGTGCTCGCGTATTTAATCGCATGAATTACTTCCATTCGTCCAGTGCGGGGATTTTCAATTTTGAACGTAATTTGACCACTGCCCAGATATTGAACAACGATTTCAAACACATTCAATTTAGTGAAATCAATCGCGGGGAAGTTTCCCGTATTATTACATTTATCAACATTCCATGCATATTGACTAACCACATTTTCAACACTCCCCGCCGTTCTTACAACGGACATTCCCAAACTTGATTGTCTAAAACATAAATTGTCTGCTGGCGTGCCTATGCCAATATCGCAATTGAAAGTATCTGCCGCGAGGGTCGTTGGAAATAATGCGGAAAATCTAGCAACCAAGCCCATGCCACTTCTATATTTTGCTCTCTCTATAGTCGTAATCTGTGCGGTTGAATTACCTGAGGCCGATGTGGTCAAAACCGCCATTGAATTAGCAGTTGATACCACCCCGTCGTTTGTTTCTGTTTTGTCAAAGAAACGAGTATTAATACCATATGTAAATACATTTTGCAATACTGGCGATAAAGTGGCCGTTCTCAATTCTCCGAAGGCCGTTGTGGGTAATGCGTCTTTAATATTATCTATTGATAAAGAAGATGATGACGATGTAGATGATGACGATGGAGTATTCGTGCTTTGACCAAACAAATTCATTTTTATTATATATCATAATATAAAAAGGTTTTTATATTTTATATAAATCATGTCAATAATAATACACGAATTGCCCGCGGATATCGTTGGCCACATAAGAACATTTGTTTATGCAAAAATGCCCCTGACGAAATATACAGAAGAATTTTGTAATATATGCGGTTTGTCTCGCACATTCCGATCGCACCCCCCGATTATAGCAGGCAATTTCTATGGTGTGGATAGTATTGAGTTTTTCACAATCTGCTCCATTAAATGCTACAGGCGAGAGTCTAATCTTAGAGCAAAATATGGAGAGCCCCCATTGATTGTGGTTAAGTATTAGCCTTCTTTTTAATTCTAGCACTTCTTCTTAATGGTTGCTTCACTTCTTCTGGTTGCTTCACTTCTTCTGGTTGTTTCTCTTCTTCTGGCTTTTCCTTCTTCTGCTTTACAAACTCATTGACAAGCACTGCTCCTATCCCACTTAATTGTCGTAGTTTAGTATTTGTTATTTGCCCCTTGTAATCGTTCCATATTTTTTCCAACAATTCAAGTTTATCTGCACGGCTTGCTCTCTTTCCTAATTGTGTATAACTGCTTTCCTCTTCTCCGTTTTCGCTAATATTATTTAAATTCAGATATAAATCTATCTTTCTTCTTAACTCTTCAAGTTCTGTTTTAATCCCTTCTGCTTTAATCTCCTCAGGGTCGGCCACATTTACCCACGAATACGAAAAACTTGTCATCATATCGCCGTGCCCCAGCACATTGCTTACCCATGTGTTATAGTTCTCCAACTTTGGATTGGCAAAATTGGAATAAGATAAACTTGCATACAACTTTCTCAGCATTGAAGACCTTTGTTTATAATCCGCCAGCCACGGAAAGATTTTAATTATTCGTTTGTTCAATTCATTGTTCTTTTGTTTATCAAGCACCCCTTCTTTGTTAATGATAACCGCTTTCTTTTTTCTAAAATAGTTTCTAATTGAATTTACCTTTTCAAATACAAAAGCGGGAGTAAAAAGAATAACTGGCCTTTCTGTCCAATTCTTTTCTTGTCCCTCTCGCTTCTTCGCTACATTATTCACTCTTAACCAACTCGGCTTATCGGGCACCAGTTCATATGTATTTTTATCAAATATCTCTACAGGGCGGGCACCAGTTGCTATCATTAATGCAAGCAGTTTCAAATACACATCATTGCTCATAATCATATCGTTCATTTTCGCCATCACATCCCGCACATCTATTTGTATTTTTTCTTCATTCTTTTGCTTCACATCTTTCTTGTATCCTTCTACGATTTCAATTCTTTCATCTTCGTTCAAATTGAAGTATTTATCTAGTTTAGACATTTCATAAACTTTTTCACTTTGATTTGGTTTAATTGCCTTCATTCTAACTTCAGATATTCGTTGTCGTCTTGATTGCAAATTCGGATATATTAAGACATACTTGGGGTAAATAACTTTTAATGCTTCAAGTGCTTCTTTCTCAGTTGTTTGATTACTAAATAACATAATTATGGCTTTATGAAAAGCCATTGACGGCTTAGCATTAATTTCAAAAAAGTCAGACACAACATTATAAATTTTATGATCAGTGTCTGCTACTTTTAACTGCCTAACGAACTTTCTATCCTTCTCACTCCACATTGACTGACCGGTGTATATTAAACAAGTCTATATTTTTTCTAAGTCATAAATAATATCAAAAGAAAAAGATTTAATTAACGGATTTTGACGATCCAATTCACTTGGCCTGCCTCGTGGTTCAGTTTTGCCAAGGCAGTGAGGCTGTTGAAAATAATCAACTCCTCCCGCTCACCACTCCCTTTGGACACGAGAAAATGATATGTGTATTTTGGATTTTTGATGCTGTTATCGTATTTGACTCTTGCATACAAACAATCGCGATGTTCGCGGTGGGCTGATCTGCTGGAGAATAGTTTGATAGTTTTGGTGGCTTTAACAAAAGCCTTCGACATTTCTACAAATTTTCCTGTAGTTGTAAGAGTTACTCTTGCTGGAAGGTCGCTGAAGTTCCCCCACGGACGAGGAATGACTTCCTTGCCCTCTGCAGGCGAAGGCGAAGGCGAAGGCACCACGGCTTTGTCTTCTGCTTCCTCCTCTTCAACTTCTTCGCGTTCCAACCCCATCGCCTCCATCTCTTCTGCGAGTTCCTCCGACACGACCTACCCACACATCAAAAAGCACAAAAAAACATGTGTGGGTAGTGCCTTGAAGCCGTTCTAATAAATATACTAATCAATAAACTAATCAATATACTAATATGTGCTTTTTACTAATGTATGTGTTTATATTGTCTTATGTGCGTGTGTGCCGTGTTGATTGATGAGAGGTGAGCGGGTAGGCAGGCACCTCACAACACAAACAAGACCACTTAATTCTCCTCCCTCATACATCGATACATATTCTTCTTCTTCTTCTTCTGCTTCTTCTGCTTCTTCTGCTTCTTCTTCTTCTTCTTCTTCTTCTTCTTCTTCTTCTTCTTCTTCTTCTTCTTCTTCTTCTGCTTTTGCTTCTGCTTCTTCTTCTGCTTCTGCTTCTTGCTTCTGCTTCTGCTTCTTCTTCTGCTGCTTCTTCTGCTGCTGCTTCTTCCGGTATGTTCAATGAAAATACTGGTCCAGACGGATCGGTATGTTCAATGAAAATACTGGTGGCACCGACGGGAATCGAACTGGCGACAGGGCCCAGATGGTAGAACTTGACCACTGGGCTATCACGGTGTCCATAATAATAATAATAATAATAATAATAATAATAATAATAATAATAATAATAATAATAATAATAATAATAATAATAATAATAATAATAATAATAATAATAATAATAATAATAATAATAATAATAGTGCTTCTCTGTCAATGGCTGATGCATTTCTGCACATGCGCCTCCATCGTCTCACCCGTGAGGGGAGTACGAAGAATTGACGATAAGCTCTAATGACACCCCCGCAAGGGCAGTTCCAACACTTCCAGACGGGCCGGTATGTTCAATGAAAATACTGGTCCAGACGGATACACAAAAAGAAACAGGACTGCTTTTTGTGCTCAACAAGCACTACATAAGCACTACATTTTTTTTACTCTCACATTATCCCCCCCCCCCCCCCAACCCCCCCGTTTCAACTTCGTTGAAACCGCCCCCCCTTCCCCCCTATGGTCATTTATGTATATACGGCGGCGCTTGATTGACATCGGGTGCATGCTCCAACTTGGCTGTAGCGTGTGTTCCGCCGGCGGTAAATCAAGTATCTTACAACCATACTCCACAACGTAGACCCACCACGTGCGAGCTGGCCAGACAGGTAGAATCAACACCGCTGCAGTGTGAGAATTAATCAGATATTCAATCGCACCAGCAATCCGATTAAAGTCAGACACATACACCTTTCTCCCTTCCCTTATAAATTCAGGTGAGTTGACCATGACATGTTCATAAATATCCCGCCGCATATAAAGGTTAGTCATTTGTAAAGCCTTCGATGCGCTATCTGCTTCACAATTCCATTGCCTCGGAATCCAGTTCCAAACTGGTCATATAATTGCTGATTTCTTTTCTGCACAAACGCTACGGGGTGTCGCAACTAAGTGCATTAACCCACGGATAGACGGTGCAGTGGATATATAAAACGCATACGCCAGACACGAGTCAACTATAAATCTCCAGCCTCGTTTTTGTAAATAAAAACTCCTCCTTCCACACTTGTTGTCCCCCCCGTAACTTAATTCTGAGGCAGTATGTCAAGAACAAATAGTATTACTATTGCAATAAAAGCAGCGTTATAATTTTTCTCCTTCTCCAAAAACACTTCCGATCAGTAAATACATTGTCTTTTAATAACATACCCTTGTATTCAATCGGTTACCTTAATATAGTACTAGGGGGCCAGACCTAATAACTATATTCAAAGCCGGGGTGAGTGAGCCCGACCATGCGATATGCCGACACAAGTAGAGACGGACCGTGCTGGTATGACGATATTAAGTATATCCAAAGAAAAAAATTTAATATGTCTACTATGAGAACATTTTTTGAGAACATCACCCTGGATACTTGAAGCAGGGTCGTACCAGGAACACCATCGCTAAACTCACAAGCGATCCCCTTATACGGTGTCGTATCCATTTGCCGATTGACCCTCGCACTCATATGTTGCGATAAAAATGCCAAGTAACAACAATGGTATAAAAACATTTTA